>SNQJ01S0035969.1:0-12564 GCA_010110895.2 Picea sitchensis | reverse complement strand
ATCTCACCCCTTGAGTGGATTAGCAAAGAATTCTTTCACCATTTTCATTTTCATTTTCAAAGTCGTAAGAAGAGCTTACTTGTGGGGGTCCAAGAGCCCTCCCTTGGAGGAAGAAGGGACTCATAGTTCCCTTGCTTCTCGGTGTTTTCTTTCACTAATATTAGCCTTATCATTGGTGACATGGGTCTCATTGTTCTTTTTGTCTCTATGTCCCTATGCTTATAAATTTATTTGTTGTTTCATTTCTTAGTTTAATTCTTAGTTGTTGTTTTATATTTCTTTTTCTAACCCTTTTCCTTGCAGCTGTCCTGCTTAGCAAACCCAACTGAGCTTGCAAGCACCTCTATTTTGCTCACTAAGGTGACGAAAGAGGTGCAACAAACACGTGAAATCAGCTACTCTTTCTTGTGTTCTTTTTGTGACTCATATCCCTGGTCTTCCTGATCTCTCATTTTCCCCTCTGATATGATCTCTAAGTTAGATCCTCCATCATCTCCAAACGTTCTGATCTTGCTTGCTAGATCCACCATGAGGAGGTTCATATTGCAACTAATGTTCGGGACTTACACTTCCAACCTTTCAAATATCTCTTTTATTGGATCTCGAGAGTTGTTATGAACATATTCGTCTGTCATGGCTAGGGTTTATGTGAGTTCTTTTTAATTCAATTCCTGGATCCTACAACTTTCCACAAATTCCCCTAGAAAACCTCCTATGATACCAATATGATCTGTAAATTTCTATGGATATTCTACTGGAACAGTTTGTCACAACATATATAATACACAAAACTGAAATCTACACTAAGAAGTTTAAATTCCTTTAGATTCTAGACTATTTAGTTATTGATTTTCTACTTAAGCATGAAATAGATAAAATGCGGAAAATAGAAAACAATAAAATACAATCACACACCATCCACAAAATAGCATAAATATTTTCTCTAGGAAACCCTTACGGGAGAAAACCCAACTAGAAGGTGAGGCTTCTCTGCTCTCTTTTCTCTGGTGTGGAAATAATACAAGTACAAAGGAGAAGGAACTGTTTATGGAGTTACCTGATAATTGTGGACTATTAAGATGTTATAGAACATGAATCCCCTCTGTTATGCTCCCTAATTTCCCACTCTCAATTGTTCTACTCTGCTATGGAAAAAAATAAAATAACATAGAATGGAACCCCTTCTCCTAATGGCCCAATATTTAACATAGACCTTTTTCATACGAGCTTTGATAGTTGTGATTTTTTCACTGTTGGAAATTTATTGATGTTTAAAATAGCGTCACAGGGTATGAACTACGCTAGGAAAGTTTTAACCCAAAAAAATGTCATTGGATTCCTCAAAATGGCTCCAAAAGGTTTCGAACCCTAATTTTTCAAATTGGAACCTACCACTAAAATGACCCTGCAAGTTGATTCCTCCAATTTTTTCCTCTCTGAAATCATCAAGATAGATAATAAAATAGTATAATGATCCAATTCAGATCAGACCATGGACCCAATCAAGGGGTTTGTGTCTGCATTGGACCCATGAAGTTAGGAAATACCCCAAATGGGTGCCTAGAGAGTCAAACTGAGTCAAATTAGTGACCAATAGATAGATACCAAAGGGGAAAATGCATCTAAGGAAACCATCTAAGCATTAGACATATTAAAGAGGTCTCATTGTTAGGTAGTTAGAGAAGTAGTACGGGGGGGAGGGGCATAGTGATAATAGTGGAGGTTATTCAATGTAAGGCAGACTAGGTCCACTATATTATTAAATAAGGCCCACTATGGTAGTTAGATATAATAAATGTAAGAGGACTTCTCAGAAGGTTATACTTAAAAAAGATTCTTCCTCTAGAATGTTCTTAGGTGATGGTAGCACTATATAAAGGGTTTAAAGAAATGTAATTGGATATGAAGAGAAATATTGTATTGTAAGTGGTAGTTCAATAGGAGGATTCCCCCTCTAAGAGGCAACTGAACAGGAGAGGATCCCTTCCATAATAAGATCCATTATATGGTGTTGTCCTATCTCAAGGGTTTTCTATAATAAAAATGTGGTTATTCTATATTGTTCTTTGAATCTTTGTGGATTTTCTATATGAAAGTATTTGGTTCTTAACAAGTGGTATCGGAGCACTTTCCTTGGCAGAAAGTGTGGGCAAATATTTTTATTTTTTACAGATTTATTTTTTCGAAAAAAAAAAGAGGGTCGTGACATTATGGATGATTTATGTATGTTTTGATACAAATTTTGAAAGAACTGGTTGTATATCTGATTTCCTCTCATAAAAACACCCAAGTTTAAAAAAAATCCTCTGAAACGGAGTCTCGGAAGTCAAGTTATTTGAATTTTAAAATCTGCAATTTTCAGAGTTTTTTTTTCCGCGGACGACCACGTGATTTTTATGATTTTTGCAGCATCTGAGGCTGAATTTTTCAAAACAAATTGCATATCTGAGTTCCTCTCATGATTTCACCCAATTTCAAAAAAACAATCATCCAAATCGGATCTCTGGAAGTGAAGATATCGTTGATTTAAAATCAGCTATATTTTTTGAAGTTTTTTGTGATGGCAGCGGGACTGTAGAGTTCATAAATTTTCATAGGGTACTCAGATTGTTACTGGATCAATTCCATTGGATAAATTATTTTAAGAGCTTTCTTTTGGTATATTTTATGTGGTGTTTCCAATGGCTATTTTCTCTCAAACCAACTATTAAAATACACTTATATACTAATTATTGAAGTATTGCAGGTTGATTCTTACATTGCATAAATAAGAAGCTTCCACACAATTCATCCAGTACATGACAACACCAAAGTGACAATATTATACAATTCACCCTTAGACTTATAAATCTCTTAAAATGACTTGATAAAAAAATGAAAATTAGATTCTTGTTATGAAAGCTAACTAACAAGGACATGCCCATTACCATTACCAAAAACAATTATAAGCTATGCATAAAAACAAACATCATTTAATCTTGGATGTGAATATTAAAATTTAATTTCTAAACATTATTATTTATGATTATGTACTACTTAAATCACTTTAGTTTTTATAGCATTTTTTATTTATTTATAATGACCATTTTGGTTATTTTAATAATCAAGAACAATCTTGATAAAATGAGAGTATGAATATTAAAATTTAGTTTCTAAACATTATTGTTTATGATTATGTGTATTATTTAAAGCACTTAATCATTTTAGCTTTTTATAACATTTATTATTTTTAATGACCATTTTGATTATCTCAGTAATTAAAAACAATCTTAATAAAATGAAAGAGATATGAATATTAAAATTTAGTTTCTAAACATTATTATTTTTTATTATGTACTACATAAATGATTTTGAGGTTAGTTTTTTTATTACATTTCTGTATGTCTAATGACCATTTTGATTATCTCAATAACTAAGTAACAATCTTGATACTGAAACTTTTATTTCAATCATTTAGAAGAATCTTAATAATTAGACATATAACCATGTGAATGAGTTAACTATAATAAAATTAAATAATTTTTAATAAAATTATTCAATCTTTATATTAATATTTATATTATTGTAGAGAAGCTATGTGAATGAGTTAACCATAATGAAATTGCAATAGTTTTTAATAAAATTATTCAATATTTATATTAATATAGAGAAGCCACATTGTATCACCTTAAAAAATTATTTTTAACTCATCATCTACATATTAGTTATTTCACAACCATAAGCTATATTATAGGTTCAAAGCAACACCTATTGTATTTCATAACCATATATATATATCACCATAAAATTTTATTTTTAACTCACCATTTACATATGCATTATTTTACAACCATAACCTATGTTATGAAAGCCAAAACAACACATATTTTATTTATATATAATATAACCATAAAATTGTATTTTTAACTCACCATCTACATATGCATTATTTCACAACCATAACTTATGTTATACGAAATGAGTTAACTATAATAAAATTAAATAATTTTTAATAAAAATTATTCAATCTCTTTATATTAATATTTATATTATTGTAGAGAAGCTATGTGAATGAGTTAACCATAATGAAATTGTAAATAGTTTCTTGATAAAAAATTATTCAATATTTATATATTAATATAGAGAAGCCACATTGTATCACCTTAAAAAATTATTTTTAACTCATCATCTACATATTAGTTATTTCACAACCATAAGCTATATTATAGGTTCAAAGCAACACCTATTGTATTTCATAACCTATATATATATCACCATAAAATTTTATTTTTAACTCACCATTTACATATGCATTATTTTACAACCATAACCTATGTTATGAAAGCCAAAACAACACATATTTTATTTATATATAATATAACCATAAAATTGTATTTTTAACTCACCATCTACATATGCATTATTTCACAACCATAACTTATGTTATACGAGCCAAAAAAACACCTATTTCATATATATATATATATATATATATATATATATATATATCAAAAGTTTCAATTTTAAAATGGACACACTTATCAAAAGAGCATCCTTTGAGCTAATTCTTTACATGGAATGCTTCAATAAATTGTATTTCGTTGCAGAACTCAACTATCTTATTACAACAAGTAAAGAGGCGAATCCAAGCATTACATGACATTTGTCTTCGTTTGACATACATTCTTATAATGTAGACATGACAAAATCTATGCTGGTTCGACATATTAAAATTTACTGTACAAGATGCGCTTTCGTTCAATACCGTTATCAAGACGTTTCACATTTTTATATTGCATGGATCACCCACTCCAAATTTATCTCTACTAATACTGTGGCGGCCTACAACGATTTTCTCCTGTCTTTATCTTCCTATAGCAGTAAAGTATTCTTCTTGTCAATTCTCGGACTTCAGGGTCTAAATGGGATGGAAGCCTGACTAAATCGGGGATTTTTTCAACGATTGGAGTATATCGAGAGTTTTCTAATATGTTAAGAAGAATACCCAACACTGGTAGTATATCAATTGCCTCGGTATCTTCGAGGTTGGCAGAAATAGCCGAGGAGAAACAGTCCAAATATATGTATCCACTGGCTCGTAGCACTCTCACAATCTCTAGACGCCCTATTCTGCTTAAGCTCAGCGAATGAAGTATCTCAAAACTCCACTGGAGGATTTGCTTATCCTCAATTTCGCCTTCCTCGGGCGTTGTATATTCCAACACAAAAAAGATTTGAGCTACCAGACCTGCACGAGTCATGGCTTCTAGGGTTGAGGACGACTCCTGTTGCGCTCTGAGATTTGAGGATATTGTTTCCAATAAAAGAAGGTACTGCCCCTCGCTCAAATTCCCCGGCATGGGCCAAACCAATGAAACCAGTGCCCGTACAAGTCTAGGGTTTCTGCATGCATCGTCTGAACCGGAAAGATCCGTTATAATCAAGAACAATTTATCGAAACGCATTTTAGAGAAATCGGTGGGGTCGTTGCTGTGTGGCGAGAAAAAGGTAGAAGTCAAGGATTGTATTATTGAAAGACACGAAGTAATAGTCTCCTTGTTATTGGACGACCATATCGAATAGATTAAGTTGACTAAGCCCGATTGAAAGGCCGGATCGTCGGTAATCTTAGGGCATGCCTCTTCAATTAGGGTTAACATTTCGGTATGGATTTGATCGAAGTTGATCTGCTGGAAAAAATGGGAATGACGTAAAATACCCACCGAGATTTTCACCCATTCGACGAGAAATTCATCGCATGTGGGAAACGGGCATCCTGCTATGAGCCTGCACAGGGTGAGAATACCGTCTTTCGAGACTATAACTGAGGATTTGTATTGAATGGCTGACTTCAATTCTCGGAGCCGTTCCAGCAAATCTGAATCTTTCATCTGCTGGATTTGTTTTGGATTTAATAAAGAGCTGACTGCCGCTGCAAGCTGAGCGGGTGTTGAGATGAAGGCAAAGGTAGGAGCCAATGTGTGTTTGCGACGCCACTCAGTGATTTTCTCTCTGAGATCGTGATCAGCGTTTAATTTTTCGTGCCCATTTATGTTGTTGTTGTTGTTCAGGAGAGACTGACGATCGCATGTTTGCTGCGTTGAAGGATCTATGACAGGTTCCTTCATGAACTGCCTGCTTGTTGGACAGAAGAACTCTCTGGGTACTCCGTATAAACCATTGCTTGGACTGGTGGACATTTTTTTCACTTATTATTTCTGTGGTTCTGGCTATAAATTAGAGGTTGTTTACCACAGCCCAAAACCTGATGCCAAGTTCTCACAAAAATTAAACAACTTTGAATGAATGGGATAGATCCTCTCTACACATTTATGTTCATCTCAAGCCGCGTGACCTTTCCTTAAGAAACACATATTTTCATTATTTTTAAGTTAATACGAAAGTCAAGGATGGCTAGGATGTATTTTTCTTAAACTTTAGCAACATTAAGTTATCCAAAATTTGGTTATTTAAATCTTAGCTTTCTCCCCTTTTTCCAATCTAGTAAGTTATCAAGTACTACGTTCTTGAACATCTTATAGTCTAACAAGTTATGTTTTAACATGCATGCATTTAAGTGCGTTGATTATACATGAGCCTTCACATGATTAGTGCTAGGTTACAACAAATAAAATATTCAATATAACATTGTTTGTAGTGATGAATTTGATAATTTTAAAGGTAGAAATTTATCTTGAATTTTGTTAGTCTGTAATGTAAAATGTTTGATCATATTTTTGTAAAAATATTCAAATCTCTTAGGATTTTCTAATTTTATAAAATTTGGGTTATTTTAAGGTAAAATAAAAAATTCATAAAATTTTAAGCAAATCATTTTTAGAAAAATGGAAATTGGCTAATCATTTTTGATAACATGAAAATTAGCCCATGGGAGAAATTTAACCCCCTAAAATTTTCCTCTTGCTTATGAGGTCTAAGGGAAAGAACAAGCAATGTGATGAGAAAGAAGCACAAGGCTATTTCTCGGATGCAGACTATATGGATCCCCATTCTAATGGGAAAATAGGAGCATGGCTGCCAACATGCAATAGGGTATTAATCAAGGGAAACCCATATAAGTGGAGTGCTACCACCAAGCAAGGGGAAAATGCGAGATGGATAGGCTAATCCACTTCCCAAGTGGTGAGGTGTCCTAAAGGTATATTAGAGGGTGGAAAACAATGAAAGTGTGTCATACATAAAGGGAATACACTATCTATATGCTAGTTTGAACAAATATAGTTGAATGGGTGGCTATGGGCTAAATGAAAAAATGACTCTCGAAAGACATAAACCAAATACCACAACTTAAAAGTTATTTTAAAAATAACATCAATGGTGTAGACAACATAGAACATCAAGCTCATGAGATCTTTTGGACAACAACAAAAAACTTCATGGGAAAAATGGCTCCCATGTGAAGTACTTAATCACAAGAAATGTATGGCACCATGTGGAAGTGCTCAAAACAATGAACCCAATGGCATACGTGATGTTGAAATTAGAGGTCATGAGCACTCATATAGGTAACCTATAAATATAGCTTTGATGTATTAAAGGATTGCTTGGGCATCCCATACAAAGGGTATGTATTGATATAATAGATGCATTTCCCATGAGTGCATGTGGCATAATCAAGAATAAACCCATGAAGGAAATTGTCTTTTCCTTAGAGGCTCTAGAATTGGCATAGAGTCCTTGGTAGGGGAAGTTAAGAATATATTGAACTTTCAATGACTTAATCATAATACCCTTTTTGGAGACAATGAATCCCAAAAAGTGTCTAACTATAATACATAAAACACACTTTAGGTGATTGAACCAAATTTCATTCTACCTTCTCGAAAGAAAGACAATGTCAAGGTCTTATAAATGCTTGATCTATAAACTGTCGTGGATATTCCATTGAACAAATCAGCAATGCATCTATAAAATTATTGAAATATTTACTATGAAGGTTAGTTTCCTTTAAATCTCATATTATTTAATTACTGTTTTTTTCTACTTAAATGTATGAAATAGTTGAAATGCAAAAATAGAGAATAAAATAAATGCTCACACACCATCCACAAATAAACACAAGATGTATCCTAGGAAACACAATATGGGAGGAAACCTAGTGGGAGGGTGAGGCCTATTCTCTGCTCTCTCTTTTCTTCAAAATGCAAGTACAAAGAAGGAGGCACTTCTATCGAAGCTTTTAACATTGTGATCTATGGATGCTGCACTTCCCTCCTATGTTATTATGCCTACAAAAAAATACCACTCTTAGTTGTTATGCTTAGCTAAGTGGGAACAAGATACAAATGCAAAATAATGGAACCCTTTATACTCCTAGTGGCCAAATATTTAACATAGATTTATAGCCATATAGGGTTGTGGTATTAACTTCAACCCTCAATTAGTGATAAGGTTTGACCTTCTAGAATGTTCTATAAAATCCACTACATGTCTAGCATAACATGTATAATTAATGGAGGTTGATGCGGCATCCACTCACACCATGGTGATCAATATGGTAGGTCAACTTTTGGTAGAGGCATAACTTTCAGATAATGTAACTCCATTGAGACGATTATTGGGTAACCATTGGAAAGGTGGCCATGTGTGGAATATAGCCTGCTTATCCATGTGCAAGGTTTGGACCACAAAAATGTTGTTTGATGCCCAAAAAATGACTCTGGAATATTTCATACGATTTTTTTTACCCAAAGTTCCAAACTGGGACTAGTTGCTAAAATGTCTCTGGAAGTTGATTCCTCCAATGTTTTCACCCATAAATCACAATGTATATGAAAAAATAATATAATGATCCAATTGATCATACCTCCCCATTTAGGGAGGATTTTGTCCCCTAAAAGTTTTTACTGAATGAGGTGAGTGTTCCTTTCCTCTACCTTCTCCCCGAGTACCACTTTACTTTGCTTAGAAGTTGTCCTTTCACCCCATTCTGCCAAAGGCCACGTTACCCCTATCTTGTAGTTCTAAACTATCTTTGAAAATATGTCCTTTCCTGTCTTCCTAAGCATCTAGTTCCTCTAGTTCCTATGGAAGGTGAGAATTCACTTCCTGTAATCCAACATGGAAGGTCTATAGAGTTTGAGATTCTCCACATTCACTACTAAGTAATTGCACGTGTATGGGGGTAGACTTAGTCTATAGAAGTTATCTCCCACCTTCTCCAATAACTCAAAAGTGGATGATCAGTAGTTGGGCCTTGATATTGTTACCAAGACCCTATAGTCTATCTTTGTTCAGTTGTAACCAAACTCAATCTCCCACTTTGATTGTTTTTTTTGTTCTATGTTGACTGCGTCAGCGCCTTTGTACCTTCCTATGACCCATTCATTGTCTCTTGTACTGCATGTCGGACATATGTCTAATATTTTCGACAAACTTCTCTAATTTTAATTCTTCTCCCATGGTGTCTTCCCTCACCCCTCCTTGTTGTCCATAAACAACATCCAAGGGGAGAATATGAAAATACCCAAAACAAGTTTAAAAACGAGACTTACTAGTAGAAGTGTGGACCATTATGTTATAAGAGCGTTGTATGTATGTCATATTTTCATCTCAGGTCCTTGGATTCTTATTGTAACCCCTCAAAATTTGTACTAAATTCCTATTGACAACTTCTATTTTCACATTTGTCTGCGGGATGGAATGTTGTAGCCCTCTTTCAATGTAGTGTCCATTTTCTCCCACAATGTAGTGCAAAATGTAATTTAGAAATTTGGTATCCCTATCTAAGATGATGATCCTTGGTATCCTAAAGTGCACTCAAACATGTTCAAAAAATATGTTTGTTGCATGAGAAGCACATCTTGTTGAACCTCGCCAACTACCACAAATAGTCATGTCCCTTCCTATTTCTTCGTAAACCTCCCACAAAATCCATGGAACATTTCCCAAGGTCGTTAGGTACAGGTAGGGGATGGTATAGACCTTACTTCCTATTATTGGGCTTGTTGGTACACAACAAAGTATACATCCTCTAATATATAATGCTACATCTTCTTGCATTCTAGGATAGTAATACATACCTATGTGTTGGCAATTGTCTTCCCAACACCAAAATGTCATGTAACCTTGGAGGTGTGAGCCTCTCGATAAGTTGCGATCTTTCACCTTTAGGGACACATAGTTTGTTGATATTGTAGAGAAACTCATTCTGGAAATCATAGTCATCCTTCTTTCCACCTTCTTATTTATTAGTTTGACCCTGTAGTTGTTGAAAAAACTCCTTGAAGTCCCTATCTTTGTGTGTGTTTCCTCATACCTAGTATAAGGCTCAATGTGCATCAGAGTTCCTAATGTTGCAATATTAGATGTGGGTGGCCTTGAGCATGTCTACCAACTTGTTTTTGTTTCCTCTTATACTTGATAACTAATGAAATTGTTATAAAACCCCATCCACTTGTAATGTACAGTTTTTTGTATCTTACTTTGGGCCTACAAATAATGTAGTGGCTAGTGATTTGTGTGGATGATGGTTTCCTTACCCATCATATAGTGCTTCCACTTCTTAACATATTGGTGCTACTAGGGCATAGAGTTCCCTTTCATAGGTAGGGTAGTTGATAAATACCCCATAAAATATTTCCTATAATAATAGCATATTCCTCTTCCCTCCTCCTTGCATCAAAATTCTCCCATGGCATACCCACATGCATCTATCTCCACTTCAAAAGGATTTTGAAAGTTTGGTAATGTAAGAACTAGTGCCTAATTAATATTTCTTTTCAAAATTTCATCAAAAATCCTTAGTGTTGATTCTCCCCTCCACTGAAACTTCTACCACTCATTGTTATGTATGGAGAGTGGTGCGCAGATATTGATAAAATGGAACCATGAACTTTCACAAGTACTCATATGTTTCCAAAAACACCCTAACTTCGGTTGGAGTTACTTCACATGCACCTAGAATTTATTTTTCCTAAGTTTTTCCCTATTAGTCATTATTCAAGGTCCTACATTCTGTGGAGAGTATTTCTTTTCCTACATTCTAGGGGAATATTCTATTCAATTCACGCTCCAACTAAATAAGTTGAGTGGAGTCTTGATGCCACATTGGTTCCATCACCACGCAGCATTGTATTCAGCTTATTTCTAATGCTACATTGGTTCCTTGGTATTATCACTCAGAGTGTCACATTACCCATGCTTCAAGAAGTTAAATGAGGACCGAGAGGCTAGTTGACTTAGGATTAGGTGGTACTAACTCTCGTGAATTGTCGGGTGTGTGTCCAAATCACTATAGACCATTGCTATGGTGCATTATCTCATGCATTATGGTGCATTGGTTCAGCTATGTAATGCATATCTATTAGACAGTATCATTCTTTCACACAATTAATGCAATTATTTGATTCTCTCACTCTAGTTTATGTCTTTTATCATTTTCAAGTAAACTATGTATTTCCTTTTCTAGCTAGATATTATCTGCAAGTGTGTTCATCCACATTTTACATGGCATCAAAGCCGAGTAGATTTATAGAAAAGGCACACCACACTCTTTTGGTGGTACAAAAGATTGAAGACATCGGAAAATGGAATTTTCAAAGAATTCATTCTTACAGAGTACAATTTCTTTGCATGGAAGAACAAGATGGAATTGCATCTTCAAAGAAGATGATTATACAAGTTAACCATGGGAATAGAGAATGAACCTACATCATCCATAGAGTCCAAGTATATGAATTGAATGGATGAAGTATATGGAACTATTTGGTACTCCCATTTCTCCTAAGCCCTTTCACATATCCTCCGTAAAACCCCCAATGAAGTCTAGACCACCATGGAAATACCTTTTGGAAAATGGGATGAGATGAGAGGACATATAATCAAGGTGAAATTTCTCACTTTGGATCCAAAAACCTTCGACAATCTCCAATATTTTTTTACCAAATATAAGGATTTGTTGTCGCAACTCAAGGCTTGTGGGGTTGATAAATATAAGGAGGAGAAACAAATGGTTCTTACCATTCTCCAAATTTGGTCTGAAAAACTTAGTGTTTGTATCCACCTTTCATTCAGTTATGCTCTCCTATGGAGCCACCTGGACCATGCCCTCTCTTGAGGTCTTTATCGAGTCTATGACGCAAGAGCAGAACTAGCTTATCAACATAGGAAAAATCAAAGGCTCAAAGGTGCATGCACTTGTTGTGCAAGATGGAAAAAGTCACTAAAATCATAAATATAAAAACAAAGACAAAGGAAAAGGCACATGAAAATACAAAGAA
Organism: Picea sitchensis; assembly: GCA_010110895.2. Taxonomy (NCBI): domain Eukaryota; kingdom Viridiplantae; phylum Streptophyta; class Pinopsida; order Pinales; family Pinaceae; genus Picea; species Picea sitchensis. Next base: position 343 of record SNQJ01S0035969.1, on the reverse strand, counting down.
GGAAGGGTACTCAAAACCCTTCAATGATTCCTATGGGTCGAAAGGTGGAAAAGGAAGAAAAGGGGAGAAATGCACTTACTTCGAACGAGGATTCCATCTAGAATCTACATGCATGTAGAAGCATATAGATCAAATGGAACAAATACTTCAGCAAAACAACCTTGGATATTGCATCCCCAAGCATGCCAAGAAGAATAATTCATAAGTTCAAAACCCCAAGAAAGGTAATTCTAGTCATGCTTTGATTTCCATTAACTTCTCTCTCGATGCTTGGATTGTAGATTCAGGTGCATCACACCACATGGAATCCACAAAGGGAGTATATTCTTCATTGGGCGCATGC
>SNQJ01S0035968.1:63992-78569 GCA_010110895.2 Picea sitchensis | reverse complement strand
ATATCCAAACATTGGGCCATAATTGTGGGTCAGACTGAAGACAAATTTTATGAAGAATGGGACTATCGCAATCATGTATGAGATAAGGTAAATTAGTCAATGATAGATATTCAAATGCCAATTTTCTTCTCCCCTATTGAATTTTAGTCCTTTGACTAGGTAGCATCTAAATTACAATGGTCAACCAATGAATACAAAGAGAAAATTGGTCATATCGTCGCTATGGAGAAAGGGCGCGTGCAAAGGTACATGGTTATCCAGTTCAAAGTCATGGATTAGATGGAGAAATTAACTAAGATAATGCAAAAATACACCCTATGATTCTATGAAAACATACACGAGCTAGCTATTCTAATCGATCAACACAAATTACCATTCAATGAATGTTGTGTTGGACTCTTTAGGGAGTGGGTTGGGTATTTTGACAGTCATGCAATCCCAAAGACCTCCAGGTTTCTAGAGTTATCATGACTTGAACTAATGTTTATATTTTTTGATCTGTCGATGTGGCGACTTCTTTGAGCTACTAAATTTTGTATAAATAAACAGATTTTCCTAAGCAAAATAACCTTTTGGCACTTAATCAATTATTTTGTTTGGTGTTCTCAAGAACTATTTTGAAAATTAATGGTGAAGCTCCACTAGAGTCTGAAGTTGATTTTAAAACGAATTGCGTGATCTATGTTTTCATTTTGGATTTTTCTATTTTGGATCGTCTTGTATCAATGTCTAGTAAGATATTAGGTGACCAATTCATCTTGTAAATGAATATTTTCTATATATAATTCTCACATTCTTGTTTTAATCTACATGTCAATGGATTTCAATGTTCTAGATCTCACAATCAACAAATATAGAATTATTTCTTTATAATTGATAGGGATTTAACCAATTTTATCTCGTGCACATGTCGCAACTGTTGTATTGTCTTTCAAAAGAATAATTTCTTAGGAAAACATATGTATCAGTTGATTTGTTATTTTTTACATTATTTCCTTTAAGAATTCATCTTTAATAGGAATTTTTTAATATGCATGTTTTCTTTTATATAGATTTGTTCACATAATTTATTTTTTGAACCACCCATTCTTAATCACCTTCTAAATATTATTCAAAAAAAGGTTTCCCCAAAATAGAAAAGATGAAGTGGATAAAACCAATAAAATCTTAAAGCCCATCGAACGGTTGTTGAACCATTCATCTTGAGAATCACACTATCCCAAATGGAGGGGAGTCTAATTAGGCATTGCATTTGGGTGTGATTTGTACTATTGACTTAAATGGAATGCAACCCCTTAAAGACATTGTAATTTACCCCAACTTAATTGAGGGCCATTACGTGTGGAAATACACATTAACATAATATTTTATGCTCACTAATTTCCTATATCTTACTAGCTACATATCGAACATAGATTTAACCATTTTTATACGATAATGTTAAATGCATATAATAAACATATGTATAAAAGTGAATGCATCTAGTAAGCAATAAACAACATTTAAATATTCATTTACACAGTGGAATAATCATAATAAACAAAACAAAGAACTTATCTATTAATAATTATCTAATTGGTTGTGTACAAAGGATGGAATTTCCACCCATAGGCATTGATGTTCATTTTATCTCAACAACAGGTCACCTTTGAGCTGAGGTTATGAGTCCATAAGGATATCCGACCCTCCTAGTTGTCCATGCTCCACATTTTGTAGTCCAAAACCTAGGTTCTACTCCAAGAGTAGTTTCAATCATCCAAATCTCTTCCCCATATCCTACACAACCCACAGAATGTACCCCATTCACTTCTCAAAGTCCCTTTGGATATACCATTCATTTTTCATGGCTTCTAGCGCATTTGGCTGGCCAAGAATCCCTCATCTAGGGACCTTCACAAACTCTTAGCTACTCTAGGAGTGTTAACTATATCCTTCACAAGGTTCTTGAACTATTTCCTCAAAAGGAAAACACACTACAGGTTTATATCCCATTTTATAGGAACACATACCACATTCTTAGCATAACCATATCCAAACAATGACTTCCTTCAAGAACAACATGGGCTCTTCCCAACATTCAACACCCCTCTTGCTACCCAAAATTTGCATGTAAAAACTATCCCTCTTCTTCATTCGAATTTCCATTCTTCTCCCTTGCTTTCTTGACACTTTCTCTTCCCAAAGAGGATTTTAATTCATCCCATGATCCTCAATAAATATTTGACGTGACTCCTCACACTCACCCTCTTACACAATTTTAATGACTAGCTTTAGGAACACTCAACAAAAATTTAGAAGGTTATACACAATGATAATAATAATTTAATAATGTAGGCTTAGATTAATAGACATGAAAAAAATCCCCCTTAGACCCCTCTCTCTTGTGGAAGCAGAGCCCCCCAATTTTTTTTTCCCCTCTCATATCGTAGCCATCAATTGTCATATTTATTAATCATTTCATTATTGATAATATACAATTTGGCCCATGTCCACATTAAATCAATATGCCTCTTTTCCCCAACACCATCTCACTAGCCTAAATGACATTAATATAATTAAATTGTAATTTGCGGGGATTAAAATTGGGGATGTTACATTCCCCTTCCCCTTATTTTTTCATTATCCTCGGTAAGCAACACCATATAGTGTAAACACAATTACAATGTTAGGCTCTCTTCTCTTTAATAAACATATAGGATCTTCAACCTAATATCACACGGACATTCTAGCCTAAATATAAATACACAAGCACTCCATCCCCATAAACCATAAATACATATCCCAGTGACATTCTTCTACAACTAACCAGATTTCCACTAGCTCTCTTCTTCTTGATTTTCACAACCCAAGGAATGTACCCCTTTCATAGCTATCATTCCATCATGTTATACCATTATTTTATCATGGATGACCCAAGGAATGTGCCCCCTTCACTATCCTTGATCCATCGGGTCACACCATTCGTTTATCAGGTTTCTCTGGCATAGTTAATTAGGCATCTTTCTATGGGAACTCAAGGGACTCACTGATAGGAAAACTACCAGAAAAAAAAACAATCAATAACCTTGTTTCTACAATGCAACTCACAAAGTAGTTCACTCTTGAGGCCCGATAACCCAGTTCTTTAATAGTGTTATTCCCACAAAGAATTTCACTCTTTATTCTTGACAAACTGGTTCTTCGATAGTGCAACTCCCACACAATATTTCACCCTTCGGGCATAATCCTAATTATTCTTTCTATACTCAACCTCTAGGCTCAGAAATCCCAATCATTGTTATATAGTTCCTCAGGTGATCCAACATTTTTCAAAGTTTTCTTGCACAGATGAATGCCAAACCATTTTTAGACTTCCACTGGCATTATTTAGCCTGTGGAAATCATCACATTTGCATCATATTCATGTAGTCAATATGGGATGTCATACAATTTTCAATTATCAAATTATAAAAATTGTTTTATATAGGAAAAACAAAATTTCCCAAGCATGATTTTTATGCTCATAATTATTTGGCTCTTACATAAGTAGATATCGGTCTTCCTTATGGGATTACGTCCTTATCATATATAATACCATTCTCCCTACAATTTTCTCAATTTCCATCAAGCCAAACAAATTATCAACATATCAGAACAATTCTAAATTATTAATTTCTCAAATCGGTTTTATACAATTAAACATTTTTTTCATGCGTGAGTTTGCTACTCATTATGTTTGGCCCTCGTAGTAGTAGACACAAATATTCTTTATGTTCTTACATTCCTACCAAATACAAGACCATTCTCTCTACAATTTTCTTAGTTTTCCCTCATCCAAATAGATTGTTAGTACTCATGCACATTTTTAGCAATTCATGAAATAATCACAAAATGTATTTTACCAACAATTCAATCATTTCTAGCCCATGTTCATTTAAAATTAAATTCAACCATTAATCATATCATCTGGAATGAAATTGTCATTAATTGTACATGCATTATTAGCACACCAATACTTTTAGAACACAATCAGAGGTTACTCAAAAATAAAACCAATGTTCCCATGCCCATGGTCACATCTAAACAATGCATCCTTGCATTGGCTTTGTAATACCGTATGTCCATGTCTTGTATTCTTCCATGTGATTTGGAATGTATATCCCACACCTCAACACATTATCCAAACTCATCCCCAATTATTTTTTCGATCATTTGGATACCTTCCTTTTTGGCCCATACACAACACTAGGAATATATTTCCCTTAGTTCTCTCTCGTGTCGGAAAACAGGTTGCATCCCAAACATCGGTTATACAAGGGAATATCATTACACACTTGTATGGTCCTATATCCCTCCCATTTCCAACCACATCATGGCCTCACACATGTCCATATCCAATGTAATTTATTTCTATAGTAGGAGTAATGTCTCATTACTTGACTTGGTTATGATCTCATAACCAATATAACATAATATTCAATTAAAATTTACATAAATGCATTCAAGCATCAATAAAATTTATATATTCAAGGCCCTCTACTTTTACACACCAATTCCAATATTAAAATTTGAATGAGGGAATTATTGCCTCAATTTCCTTCAACATTTATGTATCATAATAATTCCAAATGCATACATGCATCATTGTTATCAATTTACTTGATGCTACCTGACCAATTGATATTGTTGTGATATCTTGCAGGCTCCCGTTATTAACATCTTTATCAACATATTACCATCCTCATTTTTTTCATCATATGGATGGATTTTCATATGCAACAATATAATCAACATCTTTAGCCATGCTACAACAATTTTCCTCGGTACATAATCCATCATTAGTCGTACCCAATTATCATATTTTCTCCATTTTACACATAACTACAGACTACCTTCAGTTTATAATCAGGCCATAAACATGTTCAATCATTCCCAAATTCACCAATGCACAACAATATGCATTAATAATTTAATCTTTCATGCATATTGCATGCACATTCATTATATATTTATTGTATGCATCATGCATCAATTCTATCATGCACTCTAGTGCATATTTATTTCAACTTAGTTTATTTGTTTTGTTGTTGTTGTGGTTGGTTGTCCTCGAATACCTGTAGAAACTTTCTCCCTTGTGTACTACCATTCTACAAAAAATTGGACCATTGATCCCTATTCTGAACCTACCAACAAATCTCCAATTATCTACTAAGCATTTCTAACCACTAGATCCACTAGTGTTGTCATCTCACAATTGTTTCCTTTATGCAGGGAATCCTATCCCAAAATATATTTTCTAAACCTTTCAATAATCATAGTTTTGAAACATGCACTAATCCAACTAAATATTAACAGTGAAATATAATTAACCACTTCCCATTTCCTTGGCTAAACCAGTCTTGAAATACCATTCTTATTGATTGGCATTTCAACATTCTGAAATGTTTCTTTTATGTCATATTTTCTAATATCCTTTTCTATACATGACTTTGTTCAATTTTAAATATCTCTCTTCTCTTCATTGAGTGATCCACTATGAATCACTTCTTGGACACTCAATACCACTCTACTCCAAATGGAATGTTGCATCCCTCAATTTCCACTTGTACCTTGCTTCCACTACACACTCTGATAATAGAGACAACTTTCTTACTCTGAATACTTCAGAAAAAAAATGCTAGATCACATAACAATTCCTTCTTCCTACATTCATATTCTTACATATAGAAATGACTCATCCACCCATGAATCACACCTCATCTCGTGATATGATTTTTACTTCTCTTGTAACAAGATTTTTATCCTTCACTATATCTCTACTTTCAAGGCTATGTAATCGTCCTTAAATCCTTGTGCATGGAATGAATTTATTCACCTATTGTCTTCATGTTCATGTGAGAATATATGTTGATTATCTTGTTTCAATCCTTTTAGACTCTATATCATATGAATACTAATACTCCCTTCTTTTCATGAGCCATCTGTCAGCCTTTCATCACCTACTCTGCAACCTTGCCCTTTCCGCTACAAATCCTTGATGCTTCATCCAACTGTACAAACTTGACATCCTTCCCTATCCAATGGACCTTGGGATTATTCTGGAATGGACCCACACAATCCTCATTTGTGGAATATTATCTTCTTTCTAGCAATCCCTTCACACAACACTCTCTGTTGGAGTGCTCCATTGCTTATTAACAATTCCTTGTTTTTTTATTTTATTTTTGTAACTAGGGGAATCAGTAGCAGCAGAAATATCATACTCGCGTGACATGGGGTTGAATCCTGTCATCTCCCTTATAAACCCTAGGGATAATCACACCACCCATAAGCACGTATCCTAATAAATCAGGGTGAGAATCGAACTTCAGACCTCATTTTTACATTTCCTTCCATTTACACGACACTTGCTAATCGGTCTACACCCCTACAGGCTATTAACAATTCCTTGTTAATAAGCTCAACCTGTTTTTATTTTTTCCAATATATTTCACTTCACATGTTCCATTGTACTTATGCATAGGCACTATAATGAGTTTCAATACTCTTCCTTACCCAAGAATCACATCTGGAACTCACCTCTATCATCTGGGAAAGATTCTCAAAGTTTTGACATTAATTAGAAAAATATTCGCATTGAGTAGTTACATTGTTCACGTTATCCAATTCAATTTTCTCTTGCAAATTTATGGAACAACTTGATTCTCTCCTATATTACCTATAAATTCTGGCCTTTTTTCCTCTCTATTATCTTTTGAATGACCATACTCATTCTTCAATCTTATTTATGACCCAAAAGTTATGGCTTTCTGAAATTCCCACTCTTCTCAATGGTGTCCTTCATGTCCACTAGTCACCTTCCTTCTAATTCCTTGAGGATAATTCTGCTAAAAAAAAAAATCTAATTGGATATACATATTATCCTATCCAGTATATTTTCAATGTCTACTTTCTTTCTCAATTTTGAGCACTGAGAAGAAAGTTATAGTCAATTGAATATTGACAATTTACCCATTTTGTGCACCTTTCTCCCTGGTTCAAATAATCTCATATACCAACTTTTTCCACTTATAGGTAAATCCCAAGGAAACCTTTCTACATCAAACAAACAATACTACTAAAACTAAATTCACAACAACTCCCAGATTGTCAAACTGATGCTCTACTAAAAAAATCAAGCAATTTGGAAATGACAACTTTTCCCCTTTGCACATTTCTCTTGGCTTAGAAATTTTAGCCCTGTTCATGCATCCCTACACCAAATCCTTTAGGATTTTGATATAAAATAAATTGGATATCTTCATGACTATCTCTTGAAAAAAATTAAAAAACTTCAGCTTCATTTGTGCTTAGATTTGATAGTTACAACTTGCATAATGTTTTATTGTTTTCCCATTTTCCGTATGCTACAGATGTCTTCTTTCTCTTCATGTACAATTTTGTGTACCTAGATTCTAAATTTGGTTCCATTGATGTCTTCTTTGGTCCATAATATTTCTATAGACTAACCATGTGCCCCAAGCAGAACTCTAAGGAAGGAGTTATTCCCTCTGGAAGTATATTAATGTCAAAAATATACCCTTTAGAGTTTCAACTATAACTTTTATACACGAGCTCTATTTTGAATCCGAGATAAATATTTGGAAATTTCTCTTTGAGTTATTTTATTTATGCTTCAAAAATACGGTTTGGTACCTTCGGTACTTATAGTTTTGAAACTTCAAACCCCTAAAAATGTTGTTTAAGGCCTCAAAATTCCCTTGCAAGTTGAAGACCTTCAAAAGCTAGAAACATTCTTAGAAAAATTGATTGTTTTATTGTTATAACAATATTTTAATCGTGGTCACTGATCCGAAAATCAGGAGTAATCTTATTATGCATCTGGTAAAACTTCTCGAGTATTACAAATGAATCTCCATCATCGATCACTCAAATCAGGAAGTGACCTATACCATTGATCTGAGCTCTATCGATGATCGACAATTTCCTTTAAATAAATGAAACAACCTTACAAAATTTTCAACCGACCCTTTCATTGACAACTGACTTGCAAGACATCACTAAACTTGTTGACTCGATCATCGAACATCGACCATTGACCACTTCTTGGATAATTTGGAAACCAAGTTGATGTGGCATGACACATGGGTGATAACATGGAAAAATAGATGATGTGGCATGACTCATAGAGGATGTCATGGAATGACACACGGATGGTGATGTGGCATGACACATCATTTTCCTTTTTCCTTCATCGGTGATCGACAACTTCTCTTGGAATATGAAAACAACGACCATCAACCATCAATGATTGTCTTTGGTGGATGAAACAATTCGACAAACTTTCCAATCCTACCATCGATATGCTCCACTTTTAAAACTGCCAAAAATAAATATCGACCATCGATTTCATCCATTTTCCAAACTATTGAAAATGAATCTCGATTGTCGATTTGATCCATTTTCCAAAATGTCGAAAATAAATCTCGATTGTTGATTTGATCCACTTTCCAAAATTTCTAAAATTAATATCTACCATTTATTTGATCCATTTTCCAAACTTCCAAAAATGAATCTTGATTGTCGATTTGATCCATTTTCCAAACAATAGAAAATGAATCTCGACCATCGATTTGATCCACCTTCCAAATTGCTAAGAAATTAACCTTGACCATCAATCTACTAGACCTTTCCAAACTCCAAAAAAACTTATAAGTTTTTAAATATATTACAATAAATTTGGGCCATTGATTTTGAAATCAAAAGTGATCTCCAACATCGATCCATCAAACTTCGCCCAATTCTCGAGTGACCATTAAAACATGACTTTCGATATTCCAAGTCAAATTATAACTCATTAAATCTGCAGATTGATGCCTCGTATCATCTCTTCAAAAGTTTTGAGGCATTTAAAACTCCGATTTCCTCACAAATTTGGAGATTTCACTTTAATTTTCTCTATTTTCCCTAAATTCGTCACAGATCAAAATTTGTCACAACACGTTTTCCTAAATTTGCATTGGTTCTTGACCCATATGGGTGCATTTTTTGAACTAGAAGCTATGGTACCATAAAATAATGTACCCCAACTTAAATAAGGGTCATTATGAGTAGAAATACACATTAACATAATATTTTCTACTCACTAATTTCCTGTAGGTTACTGGCTACAAATCACACCCAGATTGATCTGGGATCTTTTCATCGAAGTGACTTATAAATAATTGTATTAAATGAGCATAAATTAAAGTGAACCATTACATAAGGAAAATATCAATAATGAAGAGACACAAGTATCACATCTGAACACAAAAACTTGATAACGGAGTTCGTCCCTGGTGAAATACGTCTTCGAGTCCTTCTCTCAAATGGGTAGGCCTTTTTATTAACTCAGCAAAAGAATTTGGCAAAATACATAAGTATACCTCATTCTAGAATTAAGTTGTAAAATATTTTCTCAGATCAGAAAACAAACATCACCATTGAATTAGTGGCATCGAATTACCCAAAAATGATTGTCTCCACGCCTCAATCTGACTCTAGTACTCCCAGGCCCTTGAGAAATCTTGTCTCGGTTTTTGTGACTGTTCCTTGCATTTAATTCTTTGTACTACATCTTGCTTTCCATGCCCAACCATACCATCATGTCCTCCTTCCCCATCTGTGGGTAGACTCTGCATTTAACGAAAAAGTGGGGTAGACTACACAACGTAGTCTGTTGGCCCAATGGTGGTGGATGCTATTGTTAAGGCATTGTATGGGGGGAGGTCTCAGGGTCGAGCCCGTAGGCCTCCACTTTTGGTTTATAGTTATAAAAAATCATATATATGTGGAATGGAACTTTTTCTAGTTTGGATATTTTTTGGAGTTTATCGTTTAGCCGCCAGATCTGGCGGGGCTCCATGAGATTTAGCAGGCCCGCTTTTTTTTTAATTTTTGAAATTCGGTTTCGGACCCTCATTGGGCCTTTGTCCACTACCATGTGGTATCCCATGATTGAGCCACGTGCCATCCAACCATTGTCCCATGCCAACCACTTGCACAGTCACCTACCACATCACCAGCCACATCATCCTGCCATGTCAACCTTCCACATCATCATATGGTCTGCCACGTGACTATATGGACTTACACATGGAATTTTTTCATTGGTCTATAGATTGACCAAAAACTTCCAAAAACGAGTGACACGTGGCAGCCTCTAATGCTACCAAATCACCATACTGAAATTATGTTGACACATGACTCCCTCTGTGTGTGCCACATAGACTGTATGGATGCCGACATCAATAGTATGGATGCTGACTCATCCCTGCTGACTAGGCTAGGTTGACCAAAAATTTGACCAAAAATATATTTCGATCCGTAACTTTGTTTGACAAGACATTTACGCTGTTGGAAATCTTGCAATGTGCTCTTCATGATGATTCCAATTTCGCAAAGTTTTGAGGAATTTAAATTTTTTCCCTTTCTCTGTCTGCTGAGGCCATTATGAGCTTCCTAAGTTGCTTCTGCAAATTCTAAGTTGTCCTTATTCTTCTCTGGATCCTTTTTGGATCACGCCTTCCCACTAAGAGATTTTTGGACCACCAAAAGATTTCATCAATCAACAGATAAGTGCGTGTAGAGTTCCCTCACCTTGTCCTTATCAATCCACTTTGCCTTTCTCAGATGTTTTCCCTTTAAGCCTACTCGAAGATAATCAACATCACCCCTGCGTGAAGTCCTCATACTTCTGTCCAGGATAATATCTTCCTTTAACTCATCCAAGTAAATAGGAGCAAACTCATCAAATGAAGGTATTGAAACTTCCTCACCCCGATCCATGATCATGAGAGGCTCAAAAAGTTTCAAGTTCTCCACATTTACAACTGAGGAAAATCATTGGTACCACTTTTCTCCAAAATAGTGAAGGGTCCATAACGGATGGGCTCTACCTTCATTTCTTTCTTCATTTGAATCAACATCTCTCCATACATCAAATCCAAAGGAAATTTAGATAAATACCCAAAAAATGTCTCAAAAGGATAACACTCAGTGGAGGAATGTAAGGCTCGATTGTAACCATGATGTACATAGGGTATATGCTCATCCCATAACTTGGGATGCTTGTTGTAGTAGTCTCGAAGAAAAAGTACCATTGTTCGATTAACAACCTCTGTACTTGGTGTCCATCATTTTCCACAATCTTGTCCAAAAATCCCCAAGGAATCGAGTATCTCAATCCAAGATAATGGATGTGGGTAACCCAAAGTGAACCCAAACATACTGAAATAAAAGATTAACAGTCTACTAAAAAATGATCTTCTTTTTACATGGAATTAAGATACACATCTTGTTGAACCTATCCACTACAATATACAAATAGTCATGACCCCTTTTCGACATTGGTAAAACCTCTACAGATGCCATGGAGATACTTTCCCACGGATGGGATGGAATAGGAAGTGGTGAGTATAGCCACATTTTTCTATTAGTGGGTTTACAAGTAGAACACATCACACACCACTTTACATTTAGTTACAATTGATTTCATTTGATGCCAGTAACTAAACCTTTGCAGATGAGCCATAGTTTTTCCTACCCCAAAATGCCCAGACACAAGAGAAGTGTGAGCTTCTCATATTACATGGACTCGTTCACTTGTAGGAATACATATCTTTCTAAGATGGTAGAGTAGTTTTCCCTGCAAACAATAGTTCTATACCCGTGCACCATGGGTTATCTTCTCATATACTTCTTTAAAATATTCATCAATGGAATATTGTTCCACATAGATATCATGAGATAAAGAAGCATTCTTCAAAACAATAGAAGCAACAATAGGAGGTCTAGAAAGCATATCAGCTACGTTGTTACTCGTACCCTTTTTGTACTTGATTACCAAATGAAATTGTTGTAGAAAATCCGTTCGTCTATAATGTTGATATTGTTGCAGTTTGGTTTGTTCTTGAAGATACTGTAAGGGTTGATGGTATGGATGTATGATTGTTTCCTTCCCTAACAAGTAGTTCTTCCATTTATTTACACTTTGAACTAATGCATACAACAATTTATCATATGTAGGATAATTAACAACAACTTGGTTAAAAGTTTCAGAGTGGTAACATATAGGCTTACAATATTGCATCAATACTGCACCCATGGCATATTCGCTGACATCTTTCTCGATCTCGAAGGGATGCTAAAGATTCGACAGTGCTAATACTCGTGCGGTACTAATCTTTTCCTTCAAAGTGTCGAAAGACTTTTGTTTCTTTCCTCCCCACTAAAAAGTGTTCTTCACACTGGTTAAGGCATGCAAAGAAGTTGCTATAAAGGATACGTTTGAAACAAATCTCCTCCAATACTGTACAACACCTAAGAAGATCTGTATTTCGATCACATTTTTGGGCTCGGGCCAGTTTACAATTACATCAATATTAGAAGGATCAATTTTTAATTGTCCTCCTCCTACAATATGACCCAAGTACACAAGTGAAGTCTTACCAAATTCACATTTGGACAATTTCACATACAAATTTTCCCTTTGCAATGTATCGAATACTTTCTTTACATGCCTTACATGTTCATCCCAAGTCTCGCTAAATATAAGAATGTCGTCTAAATATATAATCACAAAATCATCTAGAAAAGGCTTGAATACATCATTCATCACATGCATGAAATTTGTCGGAGGATTAAAAAGCCCAAACGACATAACTAACCACTCAAGCAATCCCTGTTTGGTATTAAAGTCAGTCTTCCACGCATCCTGTTCTGCAACCCTGATCTGATGGTATCCATTGCGCAAATCCAACTTAGTGAAATAAACAACATTCTTTAACTAATCAAGTAAATCATCTATACAAGGAAGAGGGTATCGATTTTTCACCATGATTTTATTTAACGCCTACTAATCGCCACACATTCGCCATGTGCCATATTTATTTGGCACCATCACGATCGGAGAACCACAAGGGGATGAGTTGGGCTTGATGACCCCTTGATCCAATAAGAATTTTACCTACTTCTTGATCTCTTTCATCTCTACAATTGACATCCTGTGCATGCCCACATTAAGAAGAGGAGAATCCTGCTGAAGATGTATTTCATATTGGATTTCCCTCTTAAAAGGTAATACATCTAGTTCCTGGAAAATCTCATCATACTTAGAAACAATATCCATTAGTTATTTCTTATGAGAAGGAGCACATCCTAGGAAAGCATCGGATGTTTTGACATCTTTCTCCCTTATGACCATGAGTACTTATCTCTTATTAGTGTTTATGATTCTCTTCATTTGTCCTGCACTAACAAGTGTTGTGTTTACCCTCATGTTGTGGGATCTAACAATATATTTCACTCCCCCATTAGTAAGGTGGTATTTTTTCTCATAATGAAATAATAATGCTTTTATATCATAAATAAAAGTACCCCCAAACACTATGCCACATATATCAAGCGATACATCCAAATCCACTTCATCAATCAACTTTGAAGCAATAGCAAATCTGAACCTACATTGCTTGGTGACATTAAGTTTTTCTTTATCACATACCCAACCAAGAGGATAAGGCTTTGGATGTGGTTTAGTTTCAAGGCCCATCTTTTTGACAAGTACTTTAGATATAAAGTTTACTTGGGAACCCGGATCAAACAATGTATCTATCTTAGTGTGTTTAGATACAACTCTTATATGAAATAATTCATGCCTCTTTATTTCATCATCATGGGATTCATTATTGGAATTTGAACTAGCATGAAGGGAATCTTTACCTTGTAATCCAACTGTTGTGATCTTTCCTTAGTCTCCTGAATCGGAACCAAGATCTTGTTGCACTGTAGCAATGGCCTTTGTCTTCCCCTTTCCATTGAGCGTTTTCGGTCTCTTCTGTAGATGCATTTTCCAATAGTGTTCATCATCATGACCACTTTTCTTACAATGAGTGTAAGATGGATTCCCTTCTTGTATCTTTACAGTGGTGGTCTTCTTTTCCTTCCTTTTAAACTTCTTAAATGACTTATATGGGAAATTGGAAGGTTTATTTGTGGGATCATCTTGAACATGCTTTCCCCTGTTCTCATGGTGAGTGGATTGCACAAACAAATTGTCAAGACTTGTAGGTTTAAACAATAGCAAAGTATGACGAATATAACTATGAAGTTCACCAATATACTTCATTAAAGTTTCATAAGAATCCAAAAGGAATGTTTAATGCAAGAGATTTCTTCCTGAAGTCTTCCGTGAAACTTTGTACAATTTGACCTTTACTTTGTCTTAAAGTTTGTCATTCCATCATTGCTTTATCTAAATAACCCAATGGATAAAATTGCTTCCTGATCGCTGATTTAAATTCTAACCATGAGGAAATAAGATTACCACACTTACTTATGTCCTGAAGTTTTCTCTCCCACCATACGAGAGCGGTGCCTTCCAACCAAAGAGAAGTCAGTTGCACTTTAACTTCCTCTTCATCAATCTGTTGAACATGACAATATAATTTAACCTGTCGGATCCAATTATATAGATTTTCAAGATTAACGTCTCCATTAAACATAGGTAAAGCAAAATTTACATCAATCTTTAATAATGGTTTCTTAAAACAAGCTTTATGG
>SNQJ01S0035968.1:46921-63982 GCA_010110895.2 Picea sitchensis | reverse complement strand
CCATAAAGCTTGTTTTAAGAAACCATTATTAAAGATTGATGTAAATTTTGCTTTACCTATGTTTAATGGAGACGTTAATCTTGAAAATCTATATAATTGGATCCGACAGGTTAAATTATATTGTCATGTTCAACAGATTGATGAAGAGGAAGTTAAAGTGCAACTGACTTCTCTTTGGTTGGAAGGCACCGCTCTCGTATGGTGGGAGAGAAAACTTCAGGACATAAGTAAGTGTGGTAATCTTATTTCCTCATGGTTAGAATTTAAATCAGCGATCAGGAAGCAATTTTATCCATTGGGTTATTTAGATAAAGCAATGATGGAATGACAAACTTTAAGACAAAGTAAAGGTCAAATTGTACAAAGTTTCACGGAAGACTTCAGGAAGAAATCTCTTGCATTAAACATTCCTTTTGGATTCTTATGAAACTTTAATGAAGTATATTGGTGAACTTCATAGTTATATTCGTCATACTTTGCTATTGTTTAAACCTACAAGTCTTGACAATTTGTTTGTGCAATCCACTCACCATGAGAACAGGGGAAAGCATGTTCAAGATGATCCCACAAATAAACCTTCCAATTTCCCATATAAGTCATTTAAGAAGTTTAAAAGGAAGGAAAAGAAGACCACCACTGTAAAGATACAAGAAGGGAATCCATCTTACACTCATTGTAAGAAAAGTGGTCATGATGATGAACACTATTGGAAAATGCATCTACAGAAGAGACCGAAAACGCTCAATGGAAAGGGGAAGACAAAGGCCATTGCTACAGTGCAACAAGATCTTGGTTCCGATTCAGGAGACTAAGGAAAGATCACAACAGTTGGATTACAAGGTAAAGATTCCCTTCATGCTAGTTCAAATTCCAATAATGAATCCCATGATGATGAAATAAAGAGGCATGAATTATTTCATATAAGAGTTGTATCTAAACACACTAAGATAGATACATTGTTTGATCCGGGTTCCCAAGTAAACTTTATATCTAAAGTACTTGTCAAAAAGATGGGCCTTGAAACTAAACCACATCCAAAGCCTTATCCTCTTGGTTGGGTATGTGATAAAGAAAAACTTAATGTCACCAAGCAATGTAGGTTCAGATTTGCTATTGCTTCAAAGTTGATTGATGAAGTGGATTTGGATGTATCGCTTGATATATGTGGCATAGTGTTTGGGGGTACTTTTATTTATGATATAAAAGCATTATTATTTCATTATGAGAAAAAATACCACCTTACTAATGGGGGAGTGAAATATATTGTTAGATCCCACAACATGAGGGTAAACACAACACTTGTTAGTGCAGGACAAATGAAGAGAATCATAAACACTAATAAGAGATAAGTACTCATGGTCATAAGGGAGAAAGATGTCAAAACATCCGATGCTTTCCTAGGATGTGCTCCTTCTCATAAGAAATAACTAATGGATATTGTTTCTAAGTATGATGAGATTTTCCAGGAACTAGATGTATTACCTTTTAAGAGGGAAATCCAATATGAAATACATCTTCAGCAGGATTCTCCTCTTCTTAATGTGGGCATGCACAGGATGTCAATTGTAGAGATGAAAGAGATCAAGAAGTAGGTAAAATTCTTATTGGATCAAGGGGTCATCAAGCCCAACTCATCCCCTTGTGGTTCTCCGATCGTGATGGTGCCAAATAAATATGGCACATGGCGAATGTGTGGCGATTAGTAGGCGTTAAATAAAATCATGGTGAAAAATCGATACCCTCTTCCTTGTATAGATGATTTACTTGATTAGTTAAAGAATGTTGTTTATTTCACTAAGTTGGATTTGCGCAATGGATACCATCAGATCAGGGTTGCAGAACAGGATGCGTGGAAGACTGACTTTAATACCAAACAGGGATTGCTTGAGTGGTTAGTTATGTCGTTTGGGCTTTTTAATCCTCCGACAAATTTCATGCATGTGATGAATGATGTATTCAAGCCTTTTCTAGATGATTTTGTGATTATATATTTAGACGACATTCTTATATTTAGCGAGACTTGGGATGAACATGTAAGGCATGTAAAGAAAGTATTCGATACATTGCAAAGGGAAAATTTGTATGTGAAATTGTCCAAATGTGAATTTGGTAAGACTTCACTTGTGTACTTGGGTCATATTGTAGGAGGAGGACAATTAAAAATTGATCCTTCTAATATTGATGTAATTGTAAACTGGCCCGAGCCCAAAAATGTGATCGAAATACAGATCTTCTTAGGTGTTGTACAGTATTGGAGGAGATTTGTTTCAAACGTATCCTTTATAGCAACTTCTTTGCATGCCTTAACCAGTGTGAAGAACACTTTTTAGTGGGGAGGAAAGAAACAAAAGTCTTTCGACACTTTGAAGGAAAAGATTAGTACCGCACGAGTATTAGCACTGTCGAATCTTTAGCATCCCTTCGAGATCGAGAAAGATGTCAGCGAATATGCCATGGGTGCAGTATTGATGCAATATTGTAAGCCTATATGTTACCACTCTGAAACTTTTAACCAAGTTGTTGTTAATTATCCTACATATGATAAATTGTTGTATGCATTAGTTCAAAGTGTAAATAAATGGAAGAACTACTTGTTAGGGAAGGAAACAATCATACATCCATACCATCAACCCTTACAGTATCTTCAAGAACAAACCAAACTGCAACAATATCAACATTATAGACGAACGGATTTTCTACAACAATTTCATTTGGTAATCAAGTACAAAAAGGGTACGAGTAACAACGTAGCTGATATGCTTTCTAGACCTCCTATTGTTGCTTCTATTGTTTTGAAGAATGCTTCTTTATCTCATGATATCTATGTGGAACAATATTCCATTGATGAATATTTTAAAGAAGTATATGAGAAGATAACCCATGGTGCACGGGTATAGAACTATTGTTTGCAGGGAAAACTACTCTACCATCTTAGAAAGATATGTATTCCTACAAGTGAACGAGTCCATGTAATATGAGAAGCTCACACTTCTCTTGTGTCTGGGCATTTTGGGGTAGGAAAAACTATGGCTCATCTGCAAAGGTTTAGTTACTGGCATCAAATGAAATCAATTGTAACTAAATGTAAAGTGGTGTGTGATGTGTTCTACTTGTAAACCCACTAATAGAAAAATGTGGCTATACTCACCACTTCCTATTCCATCCCATCCGTGGGAAAGTATCTCCATGGCATCTGTAGAGGTTTTACCAATGTCGAAAAGGGGTCATGACTATTTGTATATTGTAGTGGATAGGTTCAACAAGATGTGTATCTTAATTCCATGTAAAAAGAAGATCATTTTTTAGTAGACTGTTAATCTTTTATTTCAGTATGTTTGGGTTCACTTTGGGTTACCCACATCCATTATCTTGGATTGAGATACTCGATTCCTTGGGGATTTTTGGACAAGATTGTGGAAAATGATGGACACCAAGTACAGAGGTTGTTAATCGAACAATGGTACTTTTTCTTCGAGACTACTACAACAAGCATCCCAAGTTATGGGATGAGCATATACCCTATGTACATCATGGTTACAATCGAGCCTTACATTCCTCCACTGAGTGTTATCCTTTTGAGACATTTTTTGGGTATTTATCTAAATTTCCTTTGGATTTGATGTATGGAGAGATGTTGATTCAAATGAAGAAAGAAATGAAGGTAGAGCCCATCCGTTATGGACCCTTCACTATTTTGGAGAAAAGTGGTACCAATGATTTTCCTCAGTTGTAAATGTGGAGAACTTGAAACTTTTTGAGCCTCTCATGATCATGGATCGGGGTGAGGAAGTTTCAATACCTTCATTTGATGAGTTTGCTCCTATTTACTTGGATGAGTTAAAGGAAGATATTATCCTGGACAGAAGTATGAGGACTTCACGCAGGGGTGATGTTGATTATCTTCGAGTAGGCTTAAAGGGAAAACATCTGAGAAAGGCAAAGTGGATTGATAAGGACAAGGTG
Source organism: Picea sitchensis (assembly GCA_010110895.2). Taxonomy (NCBI): domain Eukaryota; kingdom Viridiplantae; phylum Streptophyta; class Pinopsida; order Pinales; family Pinaceae; genus Picea; species Picea sitchensis. Next base: position 60,019 of record SNQJ01S0035968.1, on the reverse strand, counting down.
AGGGAACTCTACACGCACTTATCTGTTGATTGATGAAATCTTTTGGTGGTCCAAAAATCTCTTAGTGGGAAGGCGTGATCCAAAAAGGATCCAGAGAAGAATAAGGACAACTTAGAATTTGCAGAAGCAACTTAGGAAGCTCATAATGGCCTCAGCAGACAGAGAAAGGGAAAAAATTTAAATTCCTCAAAACTTTGCGAAATTGGAATCATCATGAAGAGCACATTGCAAGATTTCCAACAGCGTAAATGTCTTGTCAAACAAAGTTACGGATCGAAATATATTTTTGGTCAAATTTTTGGTCAACCTAGCCTAGTCAGCAGGGATGAGTCAGCATCCATACTATTGATGTCGGCATCCATACAGTCTATGTGGCACACACAGAGGGAGTCATGTGTCAACATAATTTCAGTATGGTGATTTGGTAGCATTAGAGGCTGCCACGTGTCACTCGTTTTTGGAAGTTTTTGGTCAATCTATAGACCAATGAAAAAATTCCATGTGTAAGTCCATATAGTCACGTGGCAGACCATATGATGATGTGGAAGGTTGACATGGCAGGATGATGTGGCTGGTGATGTGGTAGGTGACTGTGCAAGTGGTTGGCATGGGACAATGGTTGGATGGCACGTGGCTCAATCATGGGATACCACATGGTAGTGGACAAACGCCCAATGAGGGTCCGAAACCAAATTTCAAAAATTAAAAAAAAAGCGGGCCTGCTAAATCTCGTGGGGCCCGCCAGATCTGGCGGCTAAACGATAAACTCTAAAAAATATCCAAACTAGAAAAAGTTCCATTCCACATATATATGATTTTTTATAACTATAAACCAAAATTGGAGGCCTACGGGCTCGACCCTGAGACCTCCCCCCATACAATGCCTTAACAATAGCATCCACCACCATTGGGCCAACAGACTACGTTGTGTAGTCTACCCCACTTTTTCGTTAAATGCAGAGTCTACCCACAGACGGGGAAGGAGGACATGATGGTATGGTTGGGCATGGAAACCAAGATGTAGTACAAATAATTAAATGCAGGGAACAGTCACAAAAACCGAGACAAGATTTCTCAAGGGCCTGGGAGTACTAGAGTCAGATTGAGGCGTGGAGACAATCATTTTTGGGTAATTCGATGCCACTAATTCAATGGTGATGTTTGTTTTCTGATCTGAGAAAATATTCTACAACTTAATTCTAGAATGAGGTATACTTATGTATTTTGCCAAATTCTTTTGCTGAGTTAATAAAAAGGCCTACCCATTTGAGAGAAGGACTCGAAGACGTATTTCACTAGGCACGAACTCCGTTATCAAGTTTTTGTGTTCAGATGTGATACTTGTGTCTCTTCATTATTGATATTTTCCTTATGTAATGGTTCACTTTAATTTATGCTCATTTAATACAACTATTTATAAGTCACTTCGATGAAAAGATCCCAGATCAATCTGGGTGTGATTTGTAGCCAGTAAGCTACAGGAAATTAGTGAGTAGAAAATATTATGTTAATGTGTATTTCTACTCATAATGACCCTTATTTAAGTTGGGGTACATTATTTTATGGTACCATATCTTCTAGTTCAAAAAATGCACCCATATGGGTCAAGAACCAATGCAAATTTAGGAAAACGTGTTGTGACAAATTTTGATCTATGACAAATTTAGGGAAAATAGAGAAAATTAAAGTGAAATCTCCAAATTTGTGAGGAAATCGGAGTTTTAAATGCCTCAGAACTTTTGAAGAGATGATATGAGGCATCAATCTGCAGATTTACAGAGTTATAATTTGACTTGGAATATCGAAAGTCATGTTTTAATGGTCACTGGAGAATTGGGCGAAGTTTGATGGATCGATGTTGGAGATCACTTTTGATTTCAAAATCAATGGCCCAAATTTATTGTAATATATTTAAAAACTTATAAGTTTTTTTGGAGTTTGGAAAGGTCTAGTAGATCGATGGTCAAGGTTAATTTCTTAGCAATTTGGAAGGTGGATCAAATCGATGGTCGAGATTCATTTTCTATTGTTTGGAAAATGGATCAAATCGACAATCAAGATTCATTTTAAGTTTGGAAAATGGATCAAATAAATGGTAGATATTAATTTTAGAAATTTTGGAAAGTGGATCAAATCAACAATCAAGATTTATTTTCGACATTTTGGAAAATGGATCAAATCGACAATCGAGATTCATTTTCAATAGTTTGGAAAATGGATGAAATCGATGGTCGATATTTATTTTTGGCAGTTTTAAAAGTGGAGCATATCGATGGTAGGATTGGAAAGTTTGTCGAATTGTTTCATCCACCAAAGACAATCATTGATGGTTGATGGTCGTTGTTTTCATATTCCAAGAGAAGTTGTCGATCACCGATGAAGGAAAAAGGAAAATGATGTGTCATGCCACATCACCATCCGTGTGTCATTCCATGACATCCTCTATGAGTCATGCCACATCATCTATTTTTCCATGTTATCACCCATGTGTCATGCCACATCAACTTGGTTTCCAAATTATCCAAGAAGTGGTCAATGGTCGATGTTCGATGATCGAGTCAACAAGTTTAGTGATGTCTTGCAAGTCAGTTGTCAATGAAAGGGTCGGTTGAAAATTTTGTAAGGTTGTTTCATTTATTTAAAGGAAATTGTCGATCATCGATAGAGCTCAGATCAATGGTATAGGTCACTTCCTGATTTGAGTGATCGATGATGGAGATTCATTTGTAATACTCGAGAAGTTTTACCAGATGCATAATAAGATTACTCCTGATTTTCGGATCAGTGACCACGATTAAAATATTGTTATAACAATAAAACAATCAATTTTTCTAAGAATGTTTCTAGCTTTTGAAGGTCTTCAACTTGCAAGGGAATTTTGAGGCCTTAAACAACATTTTTAGGGGTTTGAAGTTTCAAAACTATAAGTACCGAAGGTACCAAACCGTATTTTTGAAGCATAAATAAAATAACTCAAAGAGAAATTTCCAAATATTTATCTCGGATTCAAAATAGAGCTCGTGTATAAAAGTTATAGTTGAAACTCTAAAGGGTATATTTTTGACATTAATATACTTCCAGAGGGAATAACTCCTTCCTTAGAGTTCTGCTTGGGGCACATGGTTAGTCTATAGAAATATTATGGACCAAAGAAGACATCAATGGAACCAAATTTAGAATCTAGGTACACAAAATTGTACATGAAGAGAAAGAAGACATCTGTAGCATACGGAAAATGGGAAAACAATAAAACATTATGCAAGTTGTAACTATCAAATCTAAGCACAAATGAAGCTGAAGTTTTTTAATTTTTTTCAAGAGATAGTCATGAAGATATCCAATTTATTTTATATCAAAATCCTAAAGGATTTGGTGTAGGGATGCATGAACAGGGCTAAAATTTCTAAGCCAAGAGAAATGTGCAAAGGGGAAAAGTTGTCATTTCCAAATTGCTTGATTTTTTTAGTAGAGCATCAGTTTGACAATCTGGGAGTTGTTGTGAATTTAGTTTTAGTAGTATTGTTTGTTTGATGTAGAAAGGTTTCCTTGGGATTTACCTATAAGTGGAAAAAGTTGGTATATGAGATTATTTGAACCAGGGAGAAAGGTGCACAAAATGGGTAAATTGTCAATATTCAATTGACTATAACTTTCTTCTCAGTGCTCAAAATTGAGAAAGAAAGTAGACATTGAAAATATACTGGATAGGATAATATGTATATCCAATTAGATTTTTTTTTTTAGCAGAATTATCCTCAAGGAATTAGAAGGAAGGTGACTAGTGGACATGAAGGACACCATTGAGAAGAGTGGGAATTTCAGAAAGCCATAACTTTTGGGTCATAAATAAGATTGAAGAATGAGTATGGTCATTCAAAAGATAATAGAGAGGAAAAAAGGCCAGAATTTATAGGTAATATAGGAGAGAATCAAGTTGTTCCATAAATTTGCAAGAGAAAATTGAATTGGATAACGTGAACAATGTAACTACTCAATGCGAATATTTTTCTAATTAATGTCAAAACTTTGAGAATCTTTCCCAGATGATAGAGGTGAGTTCCAGATGTGATTCTTGGGTAAGGAAGAGTATTGAAACTCATTATAGTGCCTATGCATAAGTACAATGGAACATGTGAAGTGAAATATATTGGAAAAAATAAAAACAGGTTGAGCTTATTAACAAGGAATTGTTAATAGCCTGTAGGGGTGTAGACCGATTAGCAAGTGTCGTGTAAATGGAAGGAAATGTAAAAATGAGGTCTGAAGTTCGATTCTCACCCTGATTTATTAGGATACGTGCTTATGGGTGGTGTGATTATCCCTAGGGTTTATAAGGGAGATGACAGGATTCAACCCCATGTCACGCGAGTATGATATTTCTGCTGCTACTGATTCCCCTAGTTACAAAAATAAAATAAAAAAACAAGGAATTGTTAATAAGCAATGGAGCACTCCAACAGAGAGTGTTGTGTGAAGGGATTGCTAGAAAGAAGATAATATTCCACAAATGAGGATTGTGTGGGTCCATTCCAGAATAATCCCAAGGTCCATTGGATAGGGAAGGATGTCAAGTTTGTACAGTTGGATGAAGCATCAAGGATTTGTAGCGGAAAGGGCAAGGTTGCAGAGTAGGTGATGAAAGGCTGACAGATGGCTCATGAAAAGAAGGGAGTATTAGTATTCATATGATATAGAGTCTAAAAGGATTGAAACAAGATAATCAACATATATTCTCACATGAACATGAAGACAATAGGTGAATAAATTCATTCCATGCACAAGGATTTAAGGACGATTACATAGCCTTGAAAGTAGAGATATAGTGAAGGATAAAAATCTTGTTACAAGAGAAGTAAAAATCATATCACGAGATGAGGTGTGATTCATGGGTGGATGAGTCATTTCTATATGTAAGAATATGAATGTAGGAAGAAGGAATTGTTATGTGATCTAGCATTTTTTTTCTGAAGTATTCAGAGTAAGAAAGTTGTCTCTATTATCAGAGTGTGTAGTGGAAGCAAGGTACAAGTGGAAATTGAGGGATGCAACATTCCATTTGGAGTAGAGTGGTATTGAGTGTCCAAGAAGTGATTCATAGTGGATCACTCAATGAAGAGAAGAGAGATATTTAAAATTGAACAAAGTCATGTATAGAAAAGGATATTAGAAAATATGACATAAAAGAAACATTTCAGAATGTTGAAATGCCAATCAATAAGAATGGTATTTCAAGACTGGTTTAGCCAAGGAAATGGGAAGTGGTTAATTATATTTCACTGTTAATATTTAGTTGGATTAGTGCATGTTTCAAAACTATGATTATTGAAAGGTTTAGAAAATATATTTTGGGATAGGATTCCCTGCATAAAGGAAACAATTGTGAGATGACAACACTAGTGGATCTAGTGGTTAGAAATGCTTAGTAGATAATTGGAGATTTGTTGGTAGGTTCAGAATAGGGATCAATGGTCCAATTTTTTGTAGAATGGTAGTACACAAGGGAGAAAGTTTCTACAGGTATTCGAGGACAACCAACCACAACAACAACAAAACAAATAAACTAAGTTGAAATAAATATGCACTAGAGTGCATGATAGAATTGATGCATGATGCATACAATAAATATATAATGAATGTGCATGCAATATGCATGAAAGATTAAATTATTAATGCATATTGTTGTGCATTGGTGAATTTGGGAATGATTGAACATGTTTATGGCCTGATTATAAACTGAAGGTAGTCTGTAGTTATGTGTAAAATGGAGAAAATATGATAATTGGGTACGACTAATGATGGATTATGTACCGAGGAAAATTGTTGTAGCATGGCTAAAGATGTTGATTATATTGTTGCATATGAAAATCCATCCATATGATGAAAAAAATGAGGATGGTAATATGTTGATAAAGATGTTAATAACGGGAGCCTGCAAGATATCACAACAATATCAATTGGTCAGGTAGCATCAAGTAAATTGATAACAATGATGCATGTATGCATTTGGAATTATTATGATACATAAATGTTGAAGGAAATTGAGGCAATAATTCCCTCATTCAAATTTTAATATTGGAATTGGTGTGTAAAAGTAGAGGGCCTTGAATATATAAATTTTATTGATGCTTGAATGCATTTATGTAAATTTTAATTGAATATTATGTTATATTGGTTATGAGATCATAACCAAGTCAAGTAATGAGACATTACTCCTACTATAGAAATAAATTACATTGGATATGGACATGTGTGAGGCCATGATGTGGTTGGAAATGGGAGGGATATAGGACCATACAAGTGTGTAATGATATTCCCTTGTATAACCGATGTTTGGGATGCAACCTGTTTTCCGACACGAGAGAGAACTAAGGGAAATATATTCCTAGTGTTGTGTATGGGCCAAAAAGGAAGGTATCCAAATGATCGAAAAAATAATTGGGGATGAGTTTGGATAATGTGTTGAGGTGTGGGATATACATTCCAAATCACATGGAAGAATACAAGACATGGACATACGGTATTACAAAGCCAATGCAAGGATGCATTGTTTAGATGTGACCATGGGCATGGGAACATTGGTTTTATTTTTGAGTAACCTCTGATTGTGTTCTAAAAGTATTGGTGTGCTAATAATGCATGTACAATTAATGACAATTTCATTCCAGATGATATGATTAATGGTTGAATTTAATTTTAAATGAACATGGGCTAGAAATGATTGAATTGTTGGTAAAATACATTTTGTGATTATTTCATGAATTGCTAAAAATGTGCATGAGTACTAACAATCTATTTGGATGAGGGAAAACTAAGAAAATTGTAGAGAGAATGGTCTTGTATTTGGTAGGAATGTAAGAACATAAAGAATATTTGTGTCTACTACTACGAGGGCCAAACATAATGAGTAGCAAACTCACGCATGAAAAAAATGTTTAATTGTATAAAACCGATTTGAGAAATTAATAATTTAGAATTGTTCTGATATGTTGATAATTTGTTTGGCTTGATGGAAATTGAGAAAATTGTAGGGAGAATGGTATTATATATGATAAGGACGTAATCCCATAAGGAAGACCGATATCTACTTATGTAAGAGCCAAATAATTATGAGCATAAAAATCATGCTTGGGAAATTTTGTTTTTCCTATATAAAACAATTTTTATAATTTGATAATTGAAAATTGTATGACATCCCATATTGACTACATGAATATGATGCAAATGTGATGATTTCCACAGGCTAAATAATGCCAGTGGAAGTCTAAAAATGGTTTGGCATTCATCTGTGCAAGAAAACTTTGAAAAATGTTGGATCACCTGAGGAACTATATAACAATGATTGGGATTTCTGAGCCTAGAGGTTGAGTATAGAAAGAATAATTAGGATTATGCCCGAAGGGTGAAATATTGTGTGGGAGTTGCACTATCGAAGAACCAGTTTGTCAAGAATAAAGAGTGAAATTCTTTGTGGGAATAACACTATTAAAGAACTGGGTTATCGGGCCTCAAGAGTGAACTACTTTGTGAGTTGCATTGTAGAAACAAGGTTATTGATTGTTTTTTTTTCTGGTAGTTTTCCTATCAGTGAGTCCCTTGAGTTCCCATAGAAAGATGCCTAATTAACTATGCCAGAGAAACCTGATAAACGAATGGTGTGACCCGATGGATCAAGGATAGTGAAGGGGGCACATTCCTTGGGTCATCCATGATAAAATAATGGTATAACATGATGGAATGATAGCTATGAAAGGGGTACATTCCTTGGGTTGTGAAAATCAAGAAGAAGAGAGCTAGTGGAAATCTGGTTAGTTGTAGAAGAATGTCACTGGGATATGTATTTATGGTTTATGGGGATGGAGTGCTTGTGTATTTATATTTAGGCTAGAATGTCCGTGTGATATTAGGTTGAAGATCCTATATGTTTATTAAAGAGAAGAGAGCCTAACATTGTAATTGTGTTTACACTATATGGTGTTGCTTACCGAGGATAATGAAAAAATAAGGGGAAGGGGAATGTAACATCCCCAATTTTAATCCCCGCAAATTACAATTTAATTATATTAATGTCATTTAGGCTAGTGAGATGGTGTTGGGGAAAAGAGGCATATTGATTTAATGTGGACATGGGCCAAATTGTATATTATCAATAATGAAATGATTAATAAATATGACAATTGATGGCTACGATATGAGAGGGGAAAAAAAAATTGGGGGGCTCTGCTTCCACAAGAGAGAGGGGTCTAAGGGGGATTTTTTTCATGTCTATTAATCTAAGCCTACATTATTAAATTATTATTATCATTGTGTATAACCTTCTAAATTTTTGTTGAGTGTTCCTAAAGCTAGTCATTAAAATTGTGTAAGAGGGTGAGTGTGAGGAGTCACGTCAAATATTTATTGAGGATCATGGGATGAATTAAAATCCTCTTTGGGAAGAGAAAGTGTCAAGAAAGCAAGGGAGAAGAATGGAAATTCGAATGAAGAAGAGGGATAGTTTTTACATGCAAATTTTGGGTAGCAAGAGGGGTGTTGAATGTTGGGAAGAGCCCATGTTGTTCTTGAAGGAAGTCATTGTTTGGATATGGTTATGCTAAGAATGTGGTATGTGTTCCTATAAAATGGGATATAAACCTGTAGTGTGTTTTCCTTTTGAGGAAATAGTTCAAGAACCTTGTGAAGGATATAGTTAACACTCCTAGAGTAGCTAAGAGTTTGTGAAGGTCCCTAGATGAGGGATTCTTGGCCAGCCAAATGCGCTAGAAGCCATGAAAAATGAATGGTATATCCAAAGGGACTTTGAGAAGTGAATGGGGTACATTCTGTGGGTTGTGTAGGATATGGGGAAGAGATTTGGATGATTGAAACTACTCTTGGAGTAGAACCTAGGTTTTGGACTACAAAATGTGGAGCATGGACAACTAGGAGGGTCGGATATCCTTATGGACTCATAACCTCAGCTCAAAGGTGACCTGTTGTTGAGATAAAATGAACATCAATGCCTATGGGTGGAAATTCCATCCTTTGTACACAACCAATTAGATAATTATTAATAGATAAGTTCTTTGTTTTGTTTATTATGATTATTCCACTGTGTAAATGAATATTTAAATGTTGTTTATTGCTTACTAGATGCATTCACTTTTATACATATGTTTATTATATGCATTTAACATTATCGTATAAAAATGGTTAAATCTATGTTCGATATGTAGCTAGTAAGATATAGGAAATTAGTGAGCATAAAATATTATGTTAATGTGTATTTCCACACGTAATGGCCCTCAATTAAGTTGGGGTAAATTACAATGTCTTTAAGGGGTTGCATTCCATTTAAGTCAATAGTACAAATCACACCCAAATGCAATGCCTAATTAGACTCCCCTCCATTTGGGATAGTGTGATTCTCAAGATGAATGGTTCAACAACCGTTCGATGGGCTTTAAGATTTTATTGGTTTTATCCACTTCATCTTTTCTATTTTGGGGAAACCTTTTTTTGAATAATATTTAGAAGGTGATTAAGAATGGGTGGTTCAAAAAATAAATTATGTGAACAAATCTATATAAAAGAAAACATGCATATTAAAAAATTCCTATTAAAGATGAATTCTTAAAGGAAATAATGTAAAAAATAACAAATCAACTGATACATATGTTTTCCTAAGAAATTATTCTTTTGAAAGACAATACAACAGTTGCGACATGTGCACGAGATAAAATTGGTTAAATCCCTATCAATTATAAAGAAATAATTCTATATTTGTTGATTGTGAGATCTAGAACATTGAAATCCATTGACATGTAGATTAAAACAAGAATGTGAGAATTATATATAGAAAATATTCATTTACAAGATGAATTGGTCACCTAATATCTTACTAGACATTGATACAAGACGATCCAAAATAGAAAAATCCAAAATGAAAACATAGATCACGCAATTCGTTTTAAAATCAACTTCAGACTCTAGTGGAGCTTCACCATTAATTTTCAAAATAGTTCTTGAGAACACCAAACAAAATAATTGATTAAGTGCCAAAAGGTTATTTTGCTTAGGAAAATCTGTTTATTTATACAAAATTTAGTAGCTCAAAGAAGTCGCCACATCGACAGATCAAAAAATATAAACATTAGTTCAAGTCATGATAACTCTAGAAACCTGGAGGTCTTTGGGATTGCATGACTGTCAAAATACCCAACCCACTCCCTAAAGAGTCCAACACAACATTCATTGAATGGTAATTTGTGTTGATCGATTAGAATAGCTAGCTCGTGTATGTTTTCATAGAATCATAGGGTGTATTTTTGCATTATCTTAGTTAATTTCTCCATCTAATCCATGACTTTGAACTGGATAACCATGTACCTTTGCACGCGCCCTTTCTCCATAGCGACGATATGACCAATTTTCTCTTTGTATTCATTGGTTGACCATTGTAATTTAGATGCTACCTAGTCAAAGGACTAAAATTCAATAGGGGAGAAGAAAATTGGCATTTGAATATCTATCATTGACTAATTTACCTTATCTCATACATGATTGCGATAGTCCCATTCTTCATAAAATTTGTCTTCAGTCTGACCCACAATTATGGCCCAATGTTTGGATATNAATTCAATAGGGGAGAAGAAAATTGGCATTTGAATATCTATCATTGACTAATTTACCTTATCTCATACATGATTGCGATAGTCCCATTCTTCATAAAATTTGTCTTCAGTCTGACCCACAATTATGGCCCAATGTTTGGATATGGAGTACATATGTTCCAACCTCTCATTCGATAATGATTTTATATGATGGTCCTCTACACCCTTGTATTTTTGTATTTCCCAGATGAACTCAGCTTTCTCCAAGGTGTTAGTTCCATTCTCATCCCATCGATGTATATATTTATAAGTGAGTCTAAAAAAGAGGGACTCTTCATCCAGAGCTACTTCCTTGATTATAAAATATTCTTGTACCTTAAGATGTCTATCATGTACTTCTAGTAGGTCTTCCTTAAAGTTTGTTAATCCCCCAGCCTCTTAGTGGTAATGTACCTGGTGTTTGAGAGAGGCTATTTCATATATAGATTTCTCTAGTTCTATTTCTTCCATCGATGCCTTATCATAAGAATCATGAGATATGAATAATCCCATTGAGTAGAGTAGGATTTCCTTAGCCTTCTTGGTATCTATGATAACTTCTTATGTTGTGATCAAGAGACCACTTTCTAGTGTGGCATTCCATTTTCTATGAGTTATTTTTACTATAGATCTCTTCTCTTCATCAAAATATAGGAACTCGATGTCAACCACATCCTCAACTGGTTGAGGGATGGGATGATCTCTCGAAGGCAATATATTGTTCATAATCCCAAGAGTATAAAAGTTCTTTTATATTGGGTCATCAATAAGCTCCTTAGTTGGTAAATAACCATCTTATGGAATTTTCTCAGAGATGGTGTTGACATCCTACTTTTMTTCTTTACTCTACTTTKTATCAACTTCATCTATATCATTTTCACAATCAAAATTGTTTTGCAACTCACTATTTTTTCCAATTCCATTGTTCTACTTGTCTTGTTGCTCACCATTCTCGTTCTTGTCACCATATTGGCTATCTGTACGTTTTCCTTTTCCTATCGATGAGGACACTGCTTGGTTATTCCCACTAGGTGGGCCTTGATTTGACTCACTAATATTTGAAGAGGTATAACATTTTTCTTGGTTGGAGGCATCATTCTTGCCTAAGTGAAAATCATCTTTCTCTCCACTCCCATCTTTCTTTATTTATTCCTTATGATCTTTTGATGGGCTTTCCAAAGTTTCCTTTGTGTTGTAGTTTTCATTGATAATGGGGAAAATAGATTCTCCCCCTTTCTCTTCTTCACCTTTTTTTATGAGCATATGGCCAAGTCAATACCACATGCTCTGCATGTTTCTTAACCAATCCCTAGGGTTCATGTGTTTTGTATGTTCCTGTCATGAACTTATATTATAGGTGTACTTAGACATCCTTTTTATAATTTTTGGAATATTTGAACACATAATACCCTATCTAAAAATTGCAAGGGGTGAATAACCTCCTTTTATCCCTCACAATGGTGGCATTAAAACTTTTCATGAAATTTTGATAACAAATCTCTCTGATAACAAATCTATTAGGAACATACACAATGAGTATATGTGGTGGGATAATGGCTCCATAAATTCTTAAGTATGTGTATTTATCCTCAAAGTACCAGTTCTCTATGCAATTTAGAACCTTTTTTTCTTGCATGGATAACCTAAGGCACTCTTGTCCAAATATAAGAATGTGGATCCTAAGAATGAAAAGATCACAAATTTGGGAGTAAAATATTTTATAATTTTTTTCCCGAAGCATGTTTAAGTACACATGGAATGATGGTTTAGAGATCTGTCAGCTTAATGATAGCCCATGGAATCTGTTCTGTGCACATGGAAAATCCAAGAGAAAAGAGATCGTATGAAACTCAGGAGGGTTTCCAGGTTTTGGGGATTGTGCTTGAATGATTTTCGGACTGAGCTCCTTAGAGATGACACCTCCCAAATTGAATTTATTACCCCACATGGACACATGATAAGCCAAAGGTAACCATGCTTCTCAAAATAGGGATCATTCCCTTTCACCATATAACCTACATAAGAGGATTGTAATCTACATGGATGGATATCTCAACCCATATATGGCATACCTATCAGTAGATCGCTTGATGAATTTCCTATATTCATTCCACCAATTTTTCAATATTTTACTAGTGTCATTTTGTTCATAAAATGAAATGACGAAATAATTGATAAGGGACTCATTGGTGTCTTGAATCTTGTAACATATAGACATATATTGAGGAAGGAAATAACTTATGCATTCTCCCTTATCATTCACAATTTTTCAGTCCTGGGATTTAGTGTGATTGATGACCCATTCCATTAATTCTATAAAAGGCATGGCATGTTCCCCTGAAGTAACCAAATGTAGCATGGACCTTTTAATTGCAGGAAAAAATGCATCATCCACCATCATAAGCTGTAGGTTTCTATATGGACTAGACTGGGGGTAATCCCCATTGTTAAATTTTGAAAATAGATTGTT
>SNQJ01S0035968.1:31284-46364 GCA_010110895.2 Picea sitchensis | reverse complement strand
CATCAACCTTTGATGGTTTATTTTATATGGATATGTGACCATTGGTGATTTTTTTATGTTGTTTGAATTGGTATGAAATGGTTCTATTAGGTTTGGGTTTCATAAGGTATAAATACATAATTCATTAATGGTGCCTATCCAACCATTCCTTTGTGTACGAGGTGATGTTAGACATGTACATGGAAAGATGACATGGAGAGTCAGCGGGGCGTTGAGAGAGAATGTGTTGATACTTGGTTTGAGGAGACGTTTGTTAATGTGTAAATATCCCCACTCTAGTCACATGGGGACCAAAGTACGAGATCTGAAAAATTCAACATCTCAAGATAAATTATATTCATCGATCGGATAAAAAAGATCATGCATGAAACAATTTGTCGGGAAACGAGTGAAGGTAGCAGTGTCATGGAGAACTGACATGGAAGCCGGTGTGGATATGGGTAGATACATGGTTCTAGTTCACGGTCCATGATGTGATGTGTTAATGGCCACAGTCGAGCATAACAAGGAAGGGTAGATACATGGTTCTAGTTCATCAGACAGTCCATGATGTGATGTGTTAATGGCCACAGTCGAGCATAACAAGGAAGTGAACCATCAAATCACAATATCGATGGTTAAGATCTGTTCACTCATGTGATTGGATGGTTTGTAGTGCCTAGGGTAGAACATTTTTCAATCATTGGGTGTGGTGAGTGGTCATGATAGGTGAAACCGTTGGTTGATTAATCTGAAGGTCAAAAATAATGGAGGGTGAACAAGTCATCTGATCAAGAAATAGATGACACTGAGGCATTCTTCTTGCTAGATCAAATGACTATAATTTTTTGGGAAAATAACTATCGATTGTTGTATGTAAAGTTGATCATGTTAGTTGAAGAACATTGTTGACATGACCAATGGGCGATGATCTCATCAATATTTAGAGAATGGAATGAGTCACTTTTCATGAGATATTCCAAAACTTCAAAACCATCGATGATCGATGGGCATGGTAATCAATGTGTGGTGTGGAAATCGAGACTTTCAGTACAAATGATGATGTGGTGATGCCACTTGGTAGATGACATGGCGAGAATGGATATTTTAGTCGACAAGTGAAGTGTATGGGAGATTATGTGGTAACGGTACAGTTTCCGTGTGTCATCTTACGTGGAATTGTAAATTTTTTTAGAAAACTTTTTCCTTTACTACAAACTAACAGTTCAGATTGAAAGAGGACTTAAATCAAATGGTGGATATTGATTGCACTTTGAAACCTTATATTTGTGTTTGATTGGTAAAATTATCTATGGGATTTGATTTCACCACACAATCGCATCAATTATCATTGGGAGAAGGTGGTGTGCATGTTGGCATAGTGAAAGGCCCAACGTCAAATGAACTCAACTTTCATCGGGTGAAGATGGTGAATTTAAAAACTTTATAAACAAATGCCTCTTTTTCAACTGATGCCTCCATCAGCCTGAATCAACCGATGACCATTTTCTTCAAACATTAGTGTGTTAAGGCTCCTATTACTTGGCCAATTGTCTTTGAAAGTGGTGGTATCCATTTTGGTTTTGGTGCAGGTTTGTTTTACTTGTTCAAACAATTGAGGAAGTTCATAGTTTAAGAAAAGGAAAATAAAATCAAGGGAACCAATCATTCTCAAAGTTGTTGGATGCTAGAAACTAAGGAAAAATTAGAAGTTGTACCCAAAATTTCTAGAAATTTCAAGGGTGTTTTGAGTGCATTGATGGAGATTCATTGGACGAAACTAGAATCTCTTATCCTTATCTTGGCATTGATGAAAGTTTCAAGAGAAAACCTCAATCCAAGATAAAAACTAAAAAATCATTTACAAATATGTATGAATATGATCCCAGGAACATCCATATTTTTCTGACTGTTGGGATTTATCTGATTTCTTGAGTCTTTTTCCACAAACCAATATTCTATGTTATTTTAGGAAAGAACTAGGAAGGAAATAATGACCGAGTGGAGGAATTTTTATTTTCAATTTCTAAGTATTTGTAACCTCCCCACGGTGTTGTTCTATTTCCATCGATCATCCATAGCCCTAGTCGAGTCACCCCAATATCAAATACCTTGCTCAGCTGCTAGCGAGTGTCCATAGCCTTGGCAAAGATATCTGCATACCCCCCCTAATTCCAAACATTCTGGCTTGTCATACGTTTTCATTTTATTCCTTCTTTTCATATGACATTTATTGCAAAAGGATCCATGAATGAGTCAAGGAGAAAGATATATGTTTCTTTTGAGGGAAATGAGTGAATTTTATATTTTATTCTAGTATTCTCAATAAAAGAGGTGGGATCATTTCTAGCTCTTCCAATAGACATAGGATATACTCTCCTTCAATCCATTATTCCCCTTATCATTTCCAAACCACAATACAAACAACTTGTTCATTCCTCAGTTGATATGCATATAGAAATATAAATAATACCTCCATTGAGATATTTTGTTTAATGAAAACTCCTTACTCTTGTTTTAGATGGTGAAGCATTAGGATGAGAGTGACTATCTTTCTGTGTTTCACCATGAGTTTTGAGATTCAATATCATTCAAACACTCCTCATAAAATGTGATCAACAACAAAATAATATAAAACTTCTGAACCAAAATCAAAACAAAAACAAAATGAAAAACTTGAAACAAACAAACAAAATAATGAGACAAATATGAAATTTCAAATCTAACTGATAAAAAATAAATAAGAGCAAACCAAAACAAAGGGAACTATGGTACAAATCTTCTTGCACTGAGCAATTGAGAAAATAATATTTTTTGGGCTTGGTCATTAATAGGGAGAACATCTACCTCGCCCCTAAAGTTTTGCAATCGATATGCTCCTACCCCAATTTACTTAGAAACTTGGTAAGTACCAAGCCATATATTTTAAAATTTGGAATGTTTCCCCTTAGGCTTGTTTATTTTGTCTCACTTCAAAACTAGGTCTCCTACCTCAAAGTTTTTGTCTTCATCTTTTTTCTTATCAAACCACCTTTTAAACAACTGTTAGTGGGCTGAAAATTTATTTATATTCCCTTATCTTTATTCCTTGACCATCAATATTGTGTCTATATGTTGTTGCATGCTTGACATTGGTTGGCCCCTAGAAGCTTGGGAAAGTCATAGATATTTGAGATACACATTGGTTGGGATAATGGTTTCTTGTCCATAAACTAGGAAGTATGGATAATTCCCTAAGTGATATTTAGGAGTTACCCTATCCTCACACATGGAATTATGAAGTGCATTATGCCAATTTCTATGATTTTGGCATAATGTTTGACCTAGTCATAAGTTTTGGTAAACCCTGAGTGCCCAGTTGTGGGTGTAGCATGAAGCTTAGAAAGAACCGTGGGTTTAAGTTGTGATTGTTTACTTAAATACAAATGGACTTTGTAGTGAAGCTCATCATTATTCCAAGTGTACCCGGGGGAAACTGGAGAATTAGATTGCAATTGTTGGATCAAATGAGAAATTTTGGGATCTTGTAGCCATTCATGGTGAAAAACTTGGAGCCAATCCGGTACAATGAAGGAGAGGGAAAAAGGGACCCTTCATCTTCATATTTTCTTGAAAGAGCGTCACCAACCACATTTTATTTTCCTTTCTTGTAAATGACGTGATAATCATATCCAAAGAGCTTAGTCACCCATTTTTGTTTCTCTGAGGAGGAAGGTTGTTTCTCCAAAAAATACTTGAGGCTTTGATGATCTGTCTTAATTTGGAAGAATTTCCCCAATAGGTAAAGGTGTCAGAGATCTACTGCATGAAAAATAGACAACATGTCATTTTCATAGATTGATTGGCCCAAATGCCTCTCTGACAGTTGTTTGATGGAAAAGGAAAAAGGTTGGCCATATTGCATAAGGAATGCTCCAATTCCTCTCTCAGAAGAATCACATTCTAGAACAAAGGTATTTGTGAAAGTAGGAAGGGCCAGGACTAGAGTGGTGCACATAGTCGCCTTCAAGGCTTGAAAGCCCTGATCAGCTATGGGAGTCCAAGTGAAAGATTTTTTTTTAAGGAGAGTAGTGATAAGTGTCGCAATCTTTCCATAATTCTTAACAAACTTGTGATAATATACTATTAACCCTAGAAAAGCATGAAATATTTTGAGAGTCTTGGGGAAAGGCCAATCCTGCATAGCTTCAATTTTCTTAGGATCCACCCTGACACCTTCATTTCCAACAATATGACCCAAGTAATCGACTTTCGAGCCTCCAAAAGAACATTTAGATTGTTTGAGGAAGATTTGGTGTTGAGAGAGTAGATGTAGAACTTGATCCACATGAGCAAGATGGGTTGTCCAGGTTTTACTATAGATGAGAATATCATCAAATAAAAAAACCCAGAAAAGCATGAAATATTTTGATAGTCTTAGGGCGAGTCCAATCCTGCATATCTTAAATTTTCTTAGGATCCACCGACAATCTTCATCAATATGAATTCAAGTAACGACTTCGAAGCCCAAAAGAAGAACATTTAGATTGTTTGAGGAAGATTTGGTGTTGAGAGAGTACATGTAGAACTTGATCCACATGAGCAAGAGGATGGGTTGTCCGTGTTTTACTATAGATGAGAATATCATCAAATAAAAGTAAGACAAAATGATGGAGAAAAGGATAGAAGACATGATTCACATGAGGCATTGGAAAGTGGAGGGAGCATTAATAAAGCCAAAAGGGCATGAACACAAACTTTAAAGTGGCCCTCATGAGTGTGAAATGTAGTCTTTGAAATGTCTTCATGTCACACCTTCGTGCGGTATTCAAAATGGATATCAATTTTAGTAAAGAACTAGGAACCAATCAATTTATCCAAGAGATCATCAATGACATGAATGAAAAATTTGTATTTGATTGTGAGGTTTTTGAGGGAAAAATAGGACACATGCACCAAGAGCCATTTTTTCTTAAGTAACATGACCACATGATAAGAATAGGATCTCGTACTAGGACGAATAACTCCTAGGGTGAGCAATTCTTGAACAATTTTCTCACTTTATTTTTTCTCGGCAAAGGGATGATAATAGGGATAAACGCCAGGAGAAGGATGTTCCGGGGACAAGGGAATGGAATGATCATGAAACCATTGGAAGGATGGTTTCTAATGAGGAAAAAATAGCTTGATGGTTGGTGAGTGACTTTGATTGAGTCCCAAGGAACGCAGGGTGTCTCGGTGGAGTGAATGGAATGGAGTTGTTCAATAGTGTCATAATGACCTTTTTTAGGAGCATTTCCATGCGATGGGAATCGATGATCTCAGGGAATTTGTTGTGATGCCTTGAACTTATATCGTGGCCCTAATGGTTGAATTGCATGGTTAATTCCATAAAATACATGAGAATTGGGACCTAGAGTCCTCGGTTTCAACGGGACATTCAACACAATGTCACAAACACCCATGTCTATAACAAACATACGAGATTTCATGTTGTAATGAATTCAATTTGGAGATGCACATTTTCAAAATGCTCTCCACATTTCATGCACTCCACCATTGGCAATCATGATCTAAAAATTATTGATTGCACGGATATAGAAATTAGTTTCCTGGGAAATGTGGCTTACGGTGAATAAAATTATGGGTGCTTCAATCATCAACAAGGATGATGACCCTTATGCTGAATGTAACCAATTAGCTTGAGGGTTTGGGGAGCGAGTACAGAGTGAGACCATTCATAAATGATCTTAACTTCAGAGGGTCGGCGTGGAGTCATGTCAGTGGGTTCAGGTGACTCTACCATAGGGGGAGCCTTGACCTATTCTTCACCAACATCCTAGAGATGGCCATGAAAAAGATTTTGTTCCTCAAGCACTTGTGCCCTGGAAAATATTTTATCACAATTATAACAAAGTCCCTTGAGTTGGTGTCTTCGTCCATTTCTTCCTAGTAAATTTATGGATCTTAGGGGAGTGGAAGGGATGAGCGGAGTGAATCGGGTTTAGGAGAGTGAATAAAGGAAGGTTTTTGGTCGGAGAAGAGACAACTTGTTATGATTCCTTATCTCTTTTAGTAGCTTCCACCCAACTTTGAGGCTGTGAGCTTGATGAGGACATGGGATCGAATCTCATCCTTAAGGCCACCGATAAAACATTCTCTAAAAAAAGGCATCAAACATGCCCTCTCCGTGTGGAAATCCAATCACTCAAAAGAAAATATAAAGTCTTCCATTGTGCTAGATTATACTAACCCTTTTGAATGACCTAAATGGTGGGTGTCAGCCATAGCCTTGGCAATTCTCTACAACAAATTGTGTCCAGTGCCACATACCCTTGGCGGGATTTTTTTTCGCCATTACCAATGTTCCAAATCTATATGGAGAACACCATAACTTACTTTGTCCATCTCATCAATAATGTTGTAGAAAGAGAAATAATGTTCCATTTGAGTGACCTAGACTATGGGATTTGATCCATCAAATTTGTTCACCTCCACGTGAGGGGGAAACATGTCCCACTGAAAGTTTTGGGGAGGAAAAGAGGTGGATAGGGACGATTCAAGACCATCCGTTTTATAAGGTGTGGAAGAAAATAAAGGATACACAGTGGGATTAAACAAGGTAGTGAAATTGTTCACTGCGTCCTAGCATTGTTGATAGGTGACAGTCAATTGAGTGATGGTTGTGGTAAGTGATTCAAGAAGAGTAAGCTAGTAGTTTATGTTACCAATACTGGACATGATGGAAGAGATATCACTCTAGATTTGGTCATGATCTTTGGCCAAGGTGGTGAGATAGTGTTCCCAATATTGGTTGTGAGTGTGGGACATGGGGAAAAATGGGACCGCAATGAAATTATTTACTGGTGATTTCTACCACTACGATTAGTCCAAAGAGAAGAAGTCAATGGGATATATGCCCAATAGGGGTGTTGGATAGGGGTCAGGATGACAGAAAACAATTTGTTGAAAAATGATAAGTATGACTACAGTCAGGGAGAAGAGAGGAATTCAATGGGATAGGTATCAAATAATGATGCTAGCAGGATCTAGACTTTAATTTTTTTCTCCTACAAAGTTATAATTCGATCTGAATAACATTGTAGTGACGAAATGGCCAAATGTTTAACATGAAAAAATGTGTAGGAATTTCACAACCAGAATGTAGAAGGTACAATTTCACGACAATATATCTTGCTTGTTTTGTTTCTATTTTCATCCCAAAGGTTAGGCTATTCAAGGTTTATACAGAAAAGGGCTTTTGATGTGATATAACTATCTGATACACGTGCGGGATCCAACCATAGTATTCGACCCAATATCTCAGGGAACCAACTAAGGAGACTAGATCGTTCCCTTATCCATACTACCTGACTACCCAAGTACTAGAGAGTATCTTCCCAAGTGATGTTCTTGGTTGCACTATAGAAGTCAGGCGGCTGATTGGTTTATATACGAAGGGCTTCGGGATATCTAGGTTGATTCATATATAGGTGTTGTCTGATGCGCTACCACTCGAAGGGGTACCAATAGGGGTTACAAGGGTGGCCAACAATGTGAAATTAAGTACCTCTTGTATTACATCTGTGTATTCTTCCCTGACCATGGATTTATTCATTAAATGACGAATATATATAGATTTAAGACGCCGAAATATGTCTCTACCTTGAAAAAAAAAAAAAAAACACAACATTTTTCCAAGGAACGTGCTCTGATACCACTTGTAAGGTACCAAATCTATTATTTTTTTTTGTAAATGAAAAAGTTTGTATTACCTAAAAAATCCATGAAAGAAATACATGTCATTACACAATTCAAAACATGCCATATGTTTTGCCACATGAATAGAAGCCAAAACAGTTGGCCTGCAAAGTTTATAGATGAGCCAATATACCAGAGCCAAAGTATTTCTAAAACATAATTCAATTGTAAGTACATCCTATCTAGACCTGAAAACAAGATAGTAAGAAAATTAAACATTTTGCAAACCCAGGTTTCCATCATGAAAGAAAGTGAAGGAAAATTGTTGGCAATAGGTTGGGAAGCAACTCTTTGCATGCTAGTTTGACAGCGAGTCAAACAACATATCCAAATGATGACTAAGAGTGCCTTGCCTTTGAAGCTAGTCCACCATCTCCCATCACATCTTGAAGATCAGTTGCAAATGGTCCTCCAAAAATATGCATGGACTGGGAATTTCTTGCTTAGAACTCAGATGGACTGGCTCTTCCTCGAGACAATCTAGATGAGTTTTCTCCTCTACCAGGCGGTCATTCAAATTGGTCCTAGTTGCCTCATTGAGTGGCTCACTGACATTTGGAGTTGTTTCTTGAATGGATTTGTCCCACCACTCTGCAGTAATTTCCTTCTCTACCACACAACCTCCCATATCAATATCATGATGGACACAAGGGAAAGCGATGTTGGTTGCTTCAGTAAACTCCTTGGTGTCCTCCATCCAATTTGGAGGAATTTCCTCCTCCACTGGACAACTGCCAGAATTTAGCATAGGGTCGGGAATTCGAGGCATTGGCTTCAGATTGTTGGGGGTGAGTTGAGAATCATCATTCCAATTTTGATCAGAGTAGGGAGGGCCAACATGGTTGCTAAAAATATTAGGAGGAAGAGAGGGGGCTGAGGGCGAGCCTGCATGCCGGTATTGGGCTACAAGACTGTAGTAGGTCCGTACACACTTGGACTTTCCCCTCTCACGAGGCATGGAATAAACAAAATAGAGAGAAGAATCATGAAACATGATGTACACAGGAACCAAGGGGAAGGAAAAATCAATAGAGCTTGTGCTCCAACATAAGGAGAATGTAGGTGGAGAATGAAAGTTTGAATGCAAATATAGGATCAAATAACCACATCAAGTTCTTTCCTTCAATAAAACCAATGAGATGACAGGGAGAGGATCCATGAAGGCTGATGTGATGTCTCCCTGATGCTTCATACCTTCTCTGGAGAGCCATGATAAGTGAAAAATGTGCACCATTAATCTCCCCTGGCTGTCCCATCGCACTAAATACCTCATGGTTTGAATGCTTAGCATAATGAAATGGAATATGGGGAGGATGGCGACGAGGGGATTTAACTTCACTAGTTGCTTGAGTGCCATGTAGCATGGGGTTGGCATGTGCCACCCCATCCAGGGGGTGGGGAATCGTGAAGAGATTAATATTTGCAATGAATCAACAACTGCGAGTTGGGATGATGATGRGAGTTGATTATGASGATATMTRCTTGTGTAGTGAYGCCTTCATTATCCAATTTATCAACAAATTTGTTGGATTCACGTCTTATGTGAGAGGTAGTGAGAGTGAGATAAGGATGCAGAAAGGCTTGTAAATTATATAAATTTCCTAGAAAGCGCCATCATGGTGAAATRTTCTCTCTATTAGTTCCATTTATGATTTTGGATACTAACGAGATACTTATTTTGGAGTTCCCTTCAATGATGAGGTGATTTAAGTTGAGATCATAAGCTAATTGTATACCCTYGATGAGACCCCAAAGTTCCATTGAGTTGTTTGTATCATGTGACAGATAGCCYGCCATAAGGTGTTGGAGTTTCCCTGTGTTGTCTCTAATGACCTCTCTAAATCCTATCATGCCAAGATTTCCTTTTGAGGAACCATCAAAATTTAGCTTGCAAAATATAGGGGGGGACAAATCCAAGTGGAATGGCTTAGGGAAGTGGATTAAAGGGGAGAAGTGAGAGTAATAAGGGCGTTGGTTGTCATCAGTTGCCAGGAGGAAAAGATGAGGGATTCTTGAGGTTTAGTTGGTAGATCTTCCTGGGTCCAGTTTTGGTCGTGGATGTTTTCCTGTATTTTCTCAAAGATTCTTCACTATAGAAGAGAGGGGGTTGAGGCTTGGGAATGGAATATTCATTTGCTCCTTTCTTTCTATAGATGCCACACTATTAATCCTAGAAGGAGTTTCCAAATATTGTTCAGTAGTGGAATTTTGAAAACCTCGGGACCCCATTCCTTGATGGTTCTTATGATGCTAATCATGTCTCTTTTGGTTTACCTCATGATTAGGGAAACTTGATCCTAGATCATTCCAATAATAGGAAATTTATTGAATATGTGATCCATTGTTTCATCTTTCTACTGATAGAGATAGAAAATGGAGGGTCCAATGAAGCCACACCCCCTGAGATTGTCCTAGGTTAGGATGTGATTCTAAACCATGAGCCAGAGAAAGGTGAAAACGTTTAGCCAGATATTGGTTTTCCAATTGATGTTCCATATGTGCTCTTTTGGTTGATTGTGAAACTTTTCTTTGTGGTGTTAGGCCTCTTTAATTTTGAACTTTCTCAAGGGGGTATACCTCCAACAAATAATATCCATGTCCTCACTGATGCAAATATTTAGTTTTCCCACTATTGTTTACTAGGGTTGTAAGTCAAAATCTATTGGAATGTGGAGATCGTGTGGAAGCATTTTATAGCTACGCCAAGGTGGGTGGTGAAAGAAATTAAGCCAGAGGTCAACAACTTTGAGATGATACAACCCTTGTATGTGGGCCTGATAGGGGAATAAGTTATCCATTGTTTGCAGCGGAGAGAGTTGCTACGAAGAATCCATCCAGAACATGACATTGTGGACATTTTGTACTTCTCAAAATACATGAGTTTGAATGAGAGGGATATTTTTCTAGGCTGCATTCCAAATATTGGATCCATGGATCTGATCATCAAGTCGAATGAGTTTCTCTTGGGGAATGAGAGGGGTTTATTTTCTCCTCCAGATTTGGGCCCAAATTTATGTAAGGAATTTGATCCAGTGCCACCAAATGTTCTCTCCCATGATATTATTGAGGTTTCTTGGGTCACAAAGACCCAATCCACCCAAGGATTTTGTTCGACAAACTTTTTCCCAACTCACAAGGGCCCATTTTTTCTCCGGGTCCTGACTATGCCAGAGGAAATTTCACTAAAGTTTTCTTATGATTTTGATGTATGTTTGCAGATCTTCTAGAGATCAGAACATGTACGACTAGATAGCTTGAAGCACTACTTTTAAGAGGAGAATCCTGGTAAGGAGGTTGAAGGATCTAAAGGTCCAAGAACTTAATCGGTTGGAATTAAGAGGATAAGGGAGTCTCAATATATATTTCATGCAACCGAGTTTGAGAGGGGTAGGCCCAGGTAATTTTCTGAAAGGGAGCTCTTGGGTATATCCAGGAGGCAAGAGATGTGCTACTGAAATGTGGGAGGAGTGTTGAAAAAGATGATATAGGATTTGTCCAAATTAAAAGTTGTTCTTGAGGCTTCACTGGAGTCTCTAAGGATGGTTTGGAGTTTACTGGATTCTTGAGCTATGGGAGTATTCAATAGCACGACATCATCAAAAAAATGGCTATGCGAAGCTATAGGCTAAAGTCCATGGATAGGGAGCGCTTGAAGGGATTCATTCGAGATCGAGGCTGATATGTTTCATCTCTAGATTTTTTTCATGACTGAAAAGAGGAAATGGGATAGAGGGTCCCCTTGAAGAATACCTTAGGAGGGGGAAATTTTTTGGGAGGGGAATCCATTGACTAATATGGAGAAGAAGGCTGAGGAGGTGGGCTTCATTATCCAAGTTATCTAGTCTTTTTTAAACCGAAAAGATGAAAGAAGAGAATGCATGTATTTCCAGCTAAGTCAATCAAAATATTNAGGCTAAAGTCCATGGATAGGGAGCGCTTGAAGGGATTCATTCGAGATCGAGGCTGATATGTTTCATCTCTAGATTTTTTTCATGACTGAAAAGAGGAAATGGGATAGAGGGTCCCCTTGAAGAATACCTTAGGAGGGGGAAAATTTTTGGGAGGGGAATCCATTGACTAATATGGAGAAGAAGGCTGAGGAGGTGGGCTTCATTATCCAAGTTATCTAGTCTTTTTTAAACCGAAAAGATGAAAGAAGAGAATGCATGTATTTCCAGCTAAGTCAATCAAAATATTTAGAGAGGTCAAACTTAATGAGCATACCAAGTGTGCATTTCATCTTTAATGAGTGAATCACCTCATTAACCAAGATGACATTGTCCATTATTTATCGCCCTCAACATAACTAGATTGTTCCTTGGAGATAAGGAAAGGAAGGATGGGATTGAGTTGCAGAGAAATGACCTTAGTTATGATCTTGTAGATGACATTAGAGAGCACAATAGATATGAACTAATTTAAGTTGGCTACATGTTTCTATTTTGGAATGAGGGTAATAAAAGTGGTATTGAGGGATGAGAGCACCTGACCTGAAGTACATGATTCCTCCACTAGTTTCCAAACCTCTTCTCTTGTCATCGACCAACAATAGTGGAAGAAATACGTGGTGAAGGCATCTGGTCTAGTGGATTTTCCTAGGGGAATGTACTTGACCGCTTGATATACTTATTCATGTGTGATAGGTCTCATGAAAGCCTGATTATTCTCCAGAGTAACGAGGGATGGAATATTTTGGGTTACCTGATTTATAGCTAGTGTTTTGTCTATTGGTGGTTCCGAGAGAATCTATTGGTAATAATTGACCATCTCTGTTTCAATTTCTCCATGATCCAGAATTTTGTTTCCTTGTGCATCCTTTAGCTTTGTGATGCGATTGATGTAGCATATGTGGATCATGGAGCGATGAAAGAACTTTGTGTTTTTTTCTCCTTCCTTGAGCCATTATACTCGAGATTTATGCTTCCAAAGGATCTCCTCTTTCTTGTGTCATTCTTCGAGTTGTTGTTTCAGGATAGCCTCCTCTTGTTGCAGGGCCTCTGAGTAGGCAGATACGATGGAATTCTATTGAATATCATCTAGTCGTTTCTCTAGGGCCTTTTGTTCTTGGAATAATTTTCCAAATACATTCTTGTTCTAGTCCTGAAGATGTTGCTTGAAGTGTTTTAATAATTGATGGAATATGTACATCTTTGTGTCATGTGTTATTTCTACATTAGCCCACTATGTGTGAAAAATCTCAAGAAAGTCTGGGTGGTTTAGCTAAAATTTATCAAAATGAAAGGGTTTGAGTTTGGGAGTGGTGATCCTATCCATCCAGAACTGGAATGGTCATTCATTAAAGCCTGACTTTGGAAGGATGGTTTCTTCAATTAGGCATCCTTATAGAATTAATTTTTCCTATATTAGGAAATGATCCAGTCTGCAAGCTATTTGTTGGGAACCGGTACTCTTATTAGAACAGGTGAAGGAGTCATTTTCGGTCTCAATGTTAATTATTTTGAGGTGGTCTATGAGCTCATTGAACTTGATTTTGTCTTGTTCCAGTCATTTCGAGCCACCTCTTTTTTCTGAGGACCGTAGGAATTTGTGATGATGCCCTCTTTGTTGGAACCAATGGCTTGTTAGTGTGTTGTAAGTGTGCCTACAGTGGAGAAGGCTTGGTCCACAATAACTGAGTTCATCTTCCATAGGATGCATAGATATCCCACTGCCCTTTTTGAGTCTATGTATATGAAGGTGTAGTGATGCCAAAATCTTTTGAATAGTTCCTCTTCTATTTCCCCTGGACATTTGGTTTCCCGTAGTGGAAAAATTGATGGATCCTCTCCCTTGATGCAATTCCAATGAATCCTTTGTTTGGATCTTCCATTTAGGCCTATTATATTCCATTGGATGATATTCTTCATGAGGATTTGTGTGTGGGGAGAAGAATCCCTGGGTGGAGCGCTGCATTTATCCTAATTTAATCATAAAATTACCTATCTCTTTGATCAATTGATGAGTTGTATTTCTCCCACATCATTTTCCCTCTTTCTGGATTTGTTTGGGATCTGGATCAAGATTTAGGCAGATTCCCAGTATTGAAGTATCCATTGTTGTGGAGTCGATAAAGACCTTATGTACTTTTATGAGATGCTCAATTGGTATTGTTTGCGAATCCTTTTTGTTGAAACCGTCATCTAGCTTGTCTAGGTCTATGTCCACAAGTTCTCGCTCATCCATATGCATTATGGTGTCTCCTCCTTAATCATAATATTTTCCTGGTGCCGACTGAGCTGCAGAGTCATTTCCTGTGACTTGTTCCAAAATTGGATATAGGGTTTTCTTTTCCTTTCCTTTATATTTTCAAAGATCTTTTGATTTGTGTGGATTTAAGAATTCCTCTACATTCAACAAGTTATCGAGGGAATCAAACGAATTGTTGGTAGGGATCTTCTAGATCCCACTCTGATTATATTTTTTTGGTGGTTGTTCCTTGTGGCCCAAAACTTGAGTGTAGCCATCTTTCTATTTCTACTCTGTTGTTGGTCATGATAGAACATTGAGAAGGAAGTCTCAGAAGAGATGCCCATGTTCATGAAATTTCTTACATTGGAAGGTAATGTGTTCGTAATATATAGTCTCTATCCATTCTTCATATTGATATTCTACGGTGACTAATCCAGGTGGGGATTTGGATATGTTCATGTATACACATATATCTGCATAGGACATGTATATTATTTTCTTTGTGGCTTCTAAAGATTTGAAACATCTGCTCAATGTATTTACGATGCCCATTAATATTTCCTCGAGCCCGAACTCCTGGGGCAAAGAGTAGAGGTGGATCCAAACTGGGGTGCATGAAAATTCCTCCTTCCCTGGGAAAAAGTAATTCAACCAAAACCACAAATAAATCCCTACAAAGTTGTAGAAGCAGGGTCCATTTTCAAAATCTCAATCTTGTCCTGTAGGTTGTAAAAGATGATTGTGAAGAACCCTTTCAAGCTGAGTTGAAGCTCATGGTCACCTTTTAGGTTCCACCAGGTCTTGATACATTGCATGAGGTCTCTTTCTAAGGGCCATAACCCTAAGAATTTCCCTATCATGGCATAGTCCTTCAGAAACTGGGTGTGTTCTCCAACCCTGTTGGATTTTACGACATATTTTCGTGTTGTTGGCACTTGAGCGATACATTTCCCTGGTTCCCAGTTGTGAGATGCCTTTGGATGAGACGGTTTATCTCCCATTTCCATGTTTTTTCCCGAGTCTTGTTCATCTTCCAGAAAGTGATCTCGAAGGTGTGGTGGTGGGTGGCTCAAAGGATTCTAGTTTGGCTCGGGTTCCATATGTCTCATTCGCTGCTACATTTTTATAAGAGGGGGTTTTCACCTCCCCTTCTAAATCCATTATGCGACGTA
>SNQJ01S0035968.1:9038-28734 GCA_010110895.2 Picea sitchensis | reverse complement strand
CTAGAGATTCCACTTGGGAAGATGAGTCTTTTATACAGAAGCATCCAGAGTTACTCAAGCATTGTGGACAACACTTGTCTCAAGGGGAGGGGCATTTTAATCCATAATATTGGCTCATTACCCCTTAATTGGGGCATATTACAATAGTAATGTTATTTTATTTATGTCGGCGTTATTCCATTACTTGTAATTATACCTCCTAGTCTCCTATATATACCAAGGAGACATATTCATTTGGAATTATCTTGTACTTGAACATTTATGTGGGGTAAAAGGAGGATGCCTCCTCGAAGAGGCTTATTATCTGAAATTATCTCTTTTTCAAGGCGTTGAGTACTTATTTTGAGGTTTTTCTATGCTATATTGATATTTGGTTCTTAACAATCCCAAGCTTCATGAGTCTATGGATCACGAGTCTCTGAAACTTGAGCCAAAAAAGAAGAGGATCGCTGGAAATGTAAACATGTCCAATGCTGATCTGAAGGATCACCGACAAGATCACTAGCTGCTTCTCATGTTGAACGAAACCATGTAGCAAGCGACTATGTTGGTGTTGTTTCAGGTTCAATGGACTCATATGGAGGAAGGTGACCAGGAAGAGGTGGATTTTCATCCTCACTATCATCATTTGAAGAAAAAACTATAATAGGAATAGAATAAGGCACAAACGTCGAATATGGCTCACAGGCCGAAGAAGACACAATCACCAAATTAGGCTCGTAGGACAAGATATTTTCATCAAATTTAATATATATTCTAATAATAATTTCATTACAATGTGGTTGTAGAATTCTATAGCCTTTGACATATTTAGAATAACCAACAAATATACACTTCTCACTTTTAGGCTGCAATGCTTTCCTTTTCTCAACAGGAATGTGAGCCCATGCTATACTGCCAAGTACACATAAGTGACTTACATCTGGTTTAATTTTAGTCCATGCTTCTTCTAGTGTTATATTTTTAAGAGTCTTTTTGGGAGTGAGATTTACTATGTAATTTTCACAATTTACGGATTCTTCCCAATAATTTAGATACAATCCCTTAGATTGCATCATACAATTAGCCATTTATTTTATTGTGCAGTTATTTTTCTCAGCAACACCATTTTGTTGTGGTGTATATGGAACAATGTGTTTCATTTGGGATGCCCTGTGAAGTGCAGTAAATTCTAAAATTGTTGTTCACATATTCGCCTCCAATATTAGTTCTTAACCTTTGAATTTGATGTCCAGATTGCTTTTCTACAAGGGCCTTGTAGGCTAGAAACTTGTCAAAAAGTTTTGTCTTAAGTTTTAGCACCTCAAAGCGATGACTTGAGAAAAATTTGGCATGAGCATTTTGGTCATCTAAACTATCACTCATTGCGTTAATTATTTAATAAACATATGGTGATTGGTCTTCCTTTTGTTTCATGCAAAGATGGTGTTTGTGCTAGTTGTGTTCTCGACTAGTTAAAGTCATCAATGAAAGTTAAGAAATACTTCCACCTAGAAAAATAAGGAGAAGAAAGTGGACCACACAAGTCACTGTGAACAAGGTGAAAAGGGCCCAAGGTGTGCTAAGAGGCACGTTTGTCAATATTGTCCCGATGATGTTTGTAAAGAACACAACTAGCACAAACACCATCTTTGCATGAAACAAG
The DNA here is from genome assembly GCA_010110895.2 of Picea sitchensis. Taxonomy (NCBI): domain Eukaryota; kingdom Viridiplantae; phylum Streptophyta; class Pinopsida; order Pinales; family Pinaceae; genus Picea; species Picea sitchensis. Next base: position 27,089 of record SNQJ01S0035968.1, on the reverse strand, counting down.
ATGAAGACCAATCACCATATGTTTATTACATAATTGATGCAATGAGTGATAGTATAGATGACCAAACTGCTCAAGTCATCCCTATGAGGGAAAAAAACTAATGGTAAAGATGATGACCCAAAGTTTTAAAATATGTACAACATGGTAATATCATCAACAATTCAAGTTGCAAGAACATGCTTAGGATCTTTTAGATCCTTTATTACAACTTGGTGAGGTGAAAATTCTATGGTTTTACCTTCACCTGAATGGGTGATTTTATATACTGATAGAAGGTTATAAGAAAGACTTGGAACACATGATACATCATTGAAATGACAATGATCTACTTGAATTATTCCATATCCTACAAAAATAAGAGATATATCATCACCAAAAAATATTTTCTTGGTGTTACATTCGTTTAGAGAATAAAATATGGCTTTATCCTTAGCCATATGATACGATGCTCTTGAATCAATAATCCACTCATCAAAAGAAGAAGTAGAGGTTGCATTGAAGGAGAAACCAAAAGAAGAAAGTGCATGTCCATGAGAAGAAGAAGAATAAGTATAATCAATACTGATGTTGTGCTTCTTCATCATTGCTTCTAAATATGCGATCTTCTCGAAACATTTGGACTCATCATGACCATATTTCCCACAAAAGTTTCAATTTTTGTGAGTCTTCTTATTTTTCGATTTTGCTCATTTGTTAGCATTGGGGGCTGAAGTTGTCTGAGTTGGTTTGGGACCCTTGTTTTTATTGTTGTTGTGGTCATGATGTTGCTTCTTTGGATTCTTGGGTTTATCTTTCTATTCGAAGACTAAGGCTTTGTTGGAGGTACCTACATTGTTGATCACTCCAAGTTGTACAAGCTTATCTTTCTCTCTAATCAAAGCATCACAAAAGGAGTCCATAGTGTTTTTTTAATAAACTTTCCATATAGCCTCTCTCATGACATAAAAGGTATATACAAACATAAATAATGCACTACCTAGTTTAGAAAGAATAATATAGATGCAACGTTCTTCCTCCAGGTTTATGCTACACTCTTCACATAAAATTCTAAGTGTTTTAAAATTAGATACATAGTATTCAATGCAAGAAAAATCATTTGGACTTAAAGTCAATATATGATTTTCTAACTGATGTGCTTAAATAATATTGTGTTTACCGAACACATATTCAAGCTTTTCCCAAGCTTCATTGGGGTCATCAATTTCTTGAAAGTGGAACATTAAATCGGGAGATATGGACATTACGATAATTCCACGTTATTTATCATTCCTATTAACCCATTTGACTTTATTTTCGTCATCAATGGGTTTTTTTTCTTTTCCCAAGGTAATCTAGTACAAGCTTTTACTTAATAAATCCTCCATATGAGATTTCCATTGGAAATAGTTGGTGTTGGTAAGCAAAATATAACTAGAAGAAACCATATTAAATATGTAAATAATATGGATTTAAAAACTGAAACTGATGATATGGATGGAAATATCTCGAAAAATTAGGCAGTAAAAAAAAAAAAAGGCACTGAAAACAGACTTTGGATGTGAAAGTTATGCCCTCACGTTTACAAATAAGTTACTTTATGAAGTGACCTACTTTTATAAACATAAGCGGGGATCACTTTTACAATGAAGTTACTTTATAAAATAAATTTCCATGAAAAATAAATAACTTCAAAATAAAATATTAAAGCTACTTATAGTGATTCACTTTTATACTTGAAGTGAAATACACTATACAATGGATGCATGAACTTAAAAAAAAAAATAACAAAAAAAAAGACTTGAACTCAAGACCTCTTACTTAATAAAGAAAATTTTAACCAAGTGAGCTATCAAAACATATTTTATTGTTTAGAAGGAGGATTGGGCATGTTTTTGTTATTGTGGAAGACGACCTTGGAGAGCATACTAAAAAAAAACTCTTTTCACACAAGAAAAAAAAATTGTTTCTCGATGACAAGGGTTAGATCTCGGTTATCTTACCCGAAAAATGTACATTTTCCTATTTGTTTATGATTTTTTGAGATCGCACAGGGAACAATACAAAGAGAATATGCATATCTAAAAGTGTAGCAACCCGAAAAAAATAATATAAAACTAAAATAAAATTGAAATAATACTCTGCAAAAATTTTAAAATGGCATATTCAGGATTTATACCTCTGGATCTGACTGAAATGGCCATATCTTGGGAAAACATAAACCTTTTTTAGTGAAATGAAAAATGTTCCTGACTGAAATGAGCACTCCAAACATAACGAAACAATTATGTCAGCCAAAAAATGTGCAGAAATGGAAGAAACCAAAGATGAGGAAACTTGGCTTCATGATCTTGATCCACAACGAGAGAAGGTCTTCAAATATGATTCGATACCATGTTTGACAACATGGGTATTCCAACAGAGGACGAACACCTTTAGTAACCACTCACACAACTAGATCGAAGATCAACACACCGATATTTTGACATTGTAAAACCCCTACGGGGAAAATCCACAGCCCCAACCAACGCGACCACTTGGACTAGTTTATTAATGAAAAAGAAAAATATTACAAAGAGATTTTACAAGAGATTTTCTCACAATTGATCATCGAAAAATTACCCTTCATGCTCTTTAGATAGATATCATGGACCAATCTGGTGTTATGTCATGGATCAATGTAGTCATTAAGATAAAAAATAATATGAACCGTCAGATCACTCTCTGTCGGGAACATATCGTGACCATTGGATTTCATAACTACAAATGAATACTAACACATACTAAAGAAACAAACTAATAAACAAAATTTTACCTAACTACACATTAAACGAAGTAGGATCATTCACAAGAATATGAGTACATGTGACTGATCCTAGCCACAGGATTTTGTGGAAGTTGTACCACTTCCCAGTGCCATTCTTCATCTTTACTTTACCCTTATTTTCATGTGTCTTGGACTGGTTTTCAGGAGGTTGTTGGTTAGGGTCGTCTTTATCATGCTTTGGTTTTTGCGTATTTGCAGACTTGAACTCCCATTTTTTCTGGTTCCTAAATTTATGCTCGATTTTGACAACATATTTATTAGTATCTCCCAATGATGATATGTTTAGGAAATTCATTTCGGTTTGTATGTACCTATGCAAAGCCCCATTGTATTTCAGAACCATATGTCACTCAGATTCTTTGATACCTATCTTGGTGCGCAAGGTATGGAAAGTATTTGTGAACTCCGACACTACTTGGATCTTCTCTTTCCATAGTGTGGTCTGTCTCATGTACTAGTCTTCATAGTTATCAACAAGTTAATATTGTTCCTTGACCGCATCCACAAAACAATCCCAAGTGATATCGACCCAATATATTCCATATTCCTCTATGGAACTTTTCTCCTAGTAATTTTCTCAACAATGTTTGACATGGGGGAGAGCCTTGAGGAGTGAAAAGGTGATTTTTTCCTTGTCAAAACAATTGTGAACAGATAAATAACCTTCTAGCAGATTTAACCATTTTTCTAAGGCATCCGCATTTATCTAACCTTAAAATAGGGGAATATCAGAATTAACTTGTACCTTGAAGGGAGAGGTTCCTCCAAATTGTCTTCTTGATGAATATTCACATGTTTCTATCGGTAGGCATTGAAGGAGGTAGGAGAAATTCTCTATCATTTCATCCCTCTGTCGCACGAGAGTTTTCTCAAGAAACAGGTTAATAGAGTCTTGTGCTCTAACATTTTTCTTTTCTTTTTCCATGGAGTGTTTCTTGGGCGTGCAAAACAAGCCCAAGACCCAATTGGATATACTTGGACCTTGTTGGGGACATGCACTGAAAAATGATCAAGAGCAGCCTTCTCTGATACCACTGATCCACATTATTTTCAAAATGAAATGAAAGCATAGATATTACAATGAAGTGCACATAAATATTACCAGAAACAAATAAATACATTAGTACATCATTTCTATTAATGAAAGAAATGTAGAGAGACTATAAAAATACAGAGTGAAAGACTCAGTGGAATGGTTGAATCTTATCTCTGAGAAAAGATGTGACGGCTAGGATCATTCACAAGAATATGAGTACAATGAGGCTCTAAAGAAATTTTTATAATAAACATTAATTCCAAAACCATAGAAATCTAAAATCCTAACCCTAAGAGATGAAGCGCCAAAAGTCATGTGGGCCCCGTTGGGGAAGTTAGTACATCAACTTCCCGGGGTCATAAATTTTACATATGATCTCCGTTTTAGGCGTGGGATAGACCGTTGGAAAGCTATTTTCAATATCTATGCATTATGCCATCAAACTCTGACTTTTTCTATAGTTTGATTGTGACAAGCCAAGAAACCATTGTTTAGGGACCCAAAATGAACCTAGAAGTACAAAAAGATGTATTGACATGAAAACTTTCAAATTAATCCAGTTGGAATAGCTAGGCGACCACCATTGTCCACCTAGATTTTGTGTATGGATTCATGATATCCCCTGAAGTGCAGAACCCACAATTACAAAGAAATGTTGCCATTACAAAGAAACGTGTTGAATTGAAAACTATCAAGATGAGCTAGTTGGAATTTGGAATAGGTGGGTGGACACCAATATCCACCTAGATCAAGAGAAACACTCTATTACAATAATTCTCAAGACAAAACTTCTCATACCCTCTACTCCTACTTATACTAAATCTATCTATAAAAAAAAACAATGTAGAGGAAGATCCTTCTAGAAGCAGAAGCTTCTATTAGGTCTTGTTATATTTGACTTGTTCAAGTCATTATTTCTAGGCCTTATTAATATTGGTGTTTATTACATGGAAATCTATTATTCTACCTACGTGAGAGGTTAGGGAGGTTAGGTCCCTAACATATAGGGTCTTGGTAAGGAGATGAAGGCTCTATGATATGGTCCTTTTTAAGTATTGTATAAGGTTGGTGATAATTCCTACAAACTTAGTCCATCTTCATATATGCACATTTACTAAGAAATGAATGTGGAAAATCTAAAAATCTATGAGCCTTCCATGTTGGATCAGAAAACAAAGGAGAACGTCCTAGCTACCATAGAGGACTTCGCACTAGAAGGTTGATAAGAGTTGGAAAAATATGCAGTTTTGTATTCCAAAGCTACCATACATGGGTAGCATGACCTCACTAGATCAATTTGAAAGGACAACTTCCAGGCAAGGAAAAATGGTACTCTAGGGAGAAGACAGAGGAAATGTTTTCTCAAATAATTCAATAAAATATTTTTTGTTCCAAAATCCTCTCTAAATGGGGAGGTATGATCTGAAATGGATCATTATATAATTTATCATCTATCTTGGTAATTTCTAGGTGAAATTTTGGAGTAATTGGCTTGTAAGGCACATTTTAGTTGCAAGTCTGACTTTGGATATTTGGGGTCCAAAACCTTCTAAATCCATTTTGAGGCATAAAAAACACCGAAATCGAAATCTATTTTGATTCATAGCTCTAACACATCTATATTTTTATACACACATAAATCTTTCGAATAGTTTGAAAATCACCTCAATGAAATATCATATGTAGAATTTATTTCTCCCCTAGTTGGACCTACCTTGTTAACCACCATGGTATCAAGTGGATGAGACATCATTCCCCATTACTCACATGTGTGGGCCTATTCATGTGTGGAATTTCAATAATATTCTAGAGGGTCTAAAACCCTAAAATTAATTGAGGGTTGAGGCATGCAAAAACCCTAACCCTAACCATAACCATAGATGGCTATGAGGCTATGTTAAATATTGGGCCACTAGGAAAAGAAGGGGCCCCATTATTTTGCCATTGTACTTGTTTCATAGTTGAGAAAATCATCTAGGAGAGGGATATGAGAGCATAACAGGGGAGGTAGAATATTTTGTAGTATCCATTTAGGCCTCAATGTCAAAAGTAACTCCATAGTGAGTGCCCCTTTATTTTTACTTGCATTTCATAACTAAAAACGAAAACAAGAGGGTAGAGCATAGGCCTCAACTTCTAGTTGGGTTTTTTCTCGTATTAGGTTTCCTAGTTCACATCTTGTTTTCATTTATGTGGATAGTGTGTCAATTTACTTGTTCTTTGATTTTTGGATTATTGTTAGTTTCTATAGATTTGAGTACTAAACTAGCAACAATAAATCTAAGTTCTAACGACATAACCTACATAAATAAAATATTTCAAAATATTACAAGCTCTATTGCGACGAACTATTCGAGTATAATATCTACTACAATTTACAAATTAGTCAAAAGGGAAAATTAAAACATACAACTTCATAAGAATTGGATTTATAGGAGTCATGTTCTCATGTAATCAATTTTTTGAGAGAAGGTAACAATTCCATGTGCAAAGTACCCCATTAATGATGACATTTCATTAACTTTCATTTTTTACAACTTCTTTACACCATAATTATATATTTAATCATTTTAATTAAAATATTGTCATAATAAAATTTTTTTATATGAAAAATATTTAATAAATTAAAAATTTATTTCTTTTTTCAAATGGATAAAATTGATAATTATATATCTTTTAAAAAAAATTTAAATATTAAATATTTTTAATATAGTCATAACAGCTTGTATAAATTTGAAACAAATCATATCATCTAAAGAAAAAGATCATAAAAACAACGACTGAAAAATACACTAGAATAAAAAAACAACATTTCATTAAATTATCAACTTTCAATATTGTTGAAATTGAACACATAATTTTCTCATTTTCTATTTTATGTTTTTTATAAATTATAATATGAACAAATTGTTATGCTATTCTGCTATAGTAAACAAATATTATTTTATTTTAATAATAATAATAATTTATTTTTAAGATCTATTTTGAATGTTAAAGTGTATGGAGATATACATACTCTATTTTTTTTTTTAAATTTGCACATTGATCTTCATAAAAGATAAATATGTTCTTAAAAAATATGTCCACTCAAGTTGTATCAAGGAACAATCATACCTCTAACTATTAATAATAGAAAAAGAGAACATACTCCCATTAAAATATATACATAAATAATTTTAAAAAAAAAATTATCATGTTTAGATCATCTTTATGTTTCCTTGTTGAGTTTTACTCGCTTTAAATTCATATTGATTTCTTAAACTTTTACAATTAATTTCGTATTCATTGTTCACAACACCATTAAGAGACTAACCCTTAGATTGTGAAAACCTTGAACAAATTCCACTTGCTTATCCATCTTAATTTATTGATTTCAATGGAATTAATTATGTTAATTTTTTCCTTGAAGTAATTAAAAGAAAACAACGCTTGTTATGAGTACCTCCAACCTAGATACAAAATAACTCATTTCCAATTCATACATTTACACACAAAGCGCCTTCCAATTTCTTATTATGCATTTAGACATAGCATACATTCCTTTTATACTCGATGTGGAGTTAACATAAAATATTAAGTTAACAAAAAAATAATGTTAACTTTAATTTAATATTTAAATACAATGATGTGAAGAATATTATTTGAGATTCTAAGACTATAAGCATGGTATAAAGTTTATAAGCATTATATAAAGTTAAAATAATTTGAAAGTTGTGAAATCAAATATTATTCATCTCTTATATTTAATGAAAGTGAACATGTGAAATATAATTTAGGTATGGATGATTTTAGGGGTTAAATTTCGTTCATGGGCTAATTTTTCATGTTTTTTTTCCAAAAATGAGATTCGCTATTTTAAAAATGATTCGCCCAAATTCTATAGGATAAAATTATTTTACCTTAAAAATCACCAAAATTTTATAAAAACTATATTAAATCCTTAGAAATTTGAATATTTTTACAAAAATATAACCAAACATTTATAGTTGATCAACTACAATTGAAATTTATGTGATGTATTGGATTGTCTATGAATATATTTGTATTATAAAATTTAGTTCACTAAGTAATTATATGATGAGATTTAGTTGACTAAGTAATGCACAATAGTCTCATACAATGAGATTTTTCTGTATTTAAGTATTCTACTCATGTAATGTGTATAATGAATAATCTCATCACTATAATTGCAATGTACTATTCTTATCATAAGATTTCATTTTAAATTAATAAATACTCTAATATTTTCATATGTATTGTGAATAAGATTGTTCTTTTTAAATTTAGAAAACAAGTAATTGGTTTAAATTTTTTTTCATATGTATTGTGAATAAGATTATTCTTTTTAAATATAGAAAACAAGTAATTGGTGTAGATTTCATTGCAAGTTAACAACTACTCTCGTAAAATCATATATTGTCTAAGTCAACTATTGTACCAAGACCACATATTGTATAAGTTAACGTGTTATAATTCTTAAGTTGTATATTCAATATCACTCAAGCTTTACCTCATATTGTATAAATTACCCTTTTGTAATTTTCAAGTTGTATATTTAATAACATTGAAACCTAACAAAGCTTCTTAGATTAAATTTCATTTAACATACAGACAAATTAAAAAACAATTATATATACAAATTAATTACTATGGATGCTCTCTTTTCAACATAAAAAAAATTAATTCCAAAAAAAGTTAAAACATGCAATGAATTTTACCTAATCTCTAACAAAATATTTTTATATCTAATTTCATTTTCAAATAACAAACTAATCCTTAATAACTATCTCTCATAAGAGAAGTATAATTAAAAACAATTAAATATTAAACAAAAAATTAATTTGAAAAACGTTGTCCTTGTATTAAATGTATAATAATGCTATATATATTAATATAGTAGATTTATATTTACATTAAAGTATATGGACATGCTATCTAGAATATTGAATGGCTTGATCCTGCCAAGATCTTCCCTACCTGACATCTTCTATGCAATCTGGAATTATTGAAAACACTATTGCTTTCGATTTTGGTCATTATACCTTCGCATATCCGTCAGAGGTGGAAAGAAACTCAGAGGTAGAGACCAGAACTATCCGGCTGATGGAGGACCACTTGAAATTAATCTTCGAGATCCAAAGTGAACATGAGGACTAGCAACACCGGATGGAAATGCTTGATCAAAAGTTTAATCTACTGTTTAATATCTGCTCCAATCCTCAGTAGTGCCAGAATTCCCAGGAGAGACCAGGCCGTCCAGTCATAATTTTCGAATGGTCCACACATCTTCAACAGTGCACTCTGGACAACTCGCCACTTTAGCCCATCGAAATGATCTAATGCTCATCTTTACTCTTGACTCTTTGGTTATAAGTTCCATTTTTGCTTTACCGTTAATATTTTGATATATGTATGGATAAATAGGGAAACATTCTCATTTTTTTTTTTCCCCAGGAGGCAAGTACTTTATTTTGACTGGTCTTGGACTTGGCATGGTTTCCTCTGTTATAGCCAAGCACATGGACACTCTGATTGTATTTTATTTTGTTTTTAGAAGGTAATACAAAGATGGAAGTTAAAAAAAAATACAAAATTTCAATCAAGTTTGGTGGTGTTTGTTGGTGGTACATAATTTAATTTTAAAGATTTTTTTAAATACTATTTTCAAGTAAATTAGATTTTATGTCCCATCCAAATACATTTTTATATATGTAGGACATCGGTACATATTATTAGTTGTTGTCCCACCTTAATATGATTATGATGAATTAAAACTTAAAATATTTTCTACATTTAATGTATAGTTATTAAAATGGACACTTTCTAAATCATGTATCATATATTTTAATTTAAAATATATTTTTAGCTTTCACAAATTCACTTCTACTCAATTTCAAGTAACTTAGACAAAATTATTTGAAAGTTGTTTCCACTTGGAGGTAGAGCCTTGTCCCAAGTAAATTACACTTTTATGAGAAATCCAAACAATCAAAACCCTGATTTGACATTACAAAATAAAATTAAAAAATTCTAGATATTGAATTAATAATAGAGAGATTCAACAAAAAATATATATATAAAAGAGAAAATGTAATGAATAAAGAAAATAAGCATCCACCTAAAATTAATAAATATAGGTTGGAACCTTGCAAATGTCATACTTAATAGAATTATGACAAGTTCACATAACCATTTCAACATAAATAAGTTTCAACATTTTTTTACAATATTTATTATATTGAAATATCCTTATATTTTTGAAAGCAATCAATAATTATAAAAACATTAAAAATTGCACTAAGTAAATTAGTTCAATAATGTTATGATTAATTAATACAAATTACTTTTAATAATATTGTTAAATAATTATTAAGATTAATATTAAATCTAGATAATATCAAACTTAGGCTAAAGGAACAAATGTAATTTCTTTGAATTTTCTTGGGATTTCAAAGTTAGGATATAAGATATTGCATGTTTATTATGTATCTTATAAATATATAAGCTCAATTTTTAATGAGTTTATTATGAAAAAAGTAATTATGTTTCTACACCTTTTTTCATTCATTTATAATTATTATTATTATTCATTTTCCTAAATTAAGATATATGATCATGCTTTAGTAGGTTATCAAAATGAAGTTTAAAAATTAGGAGGTAGAGGTTTACACTATTGATATGTTCCAACTAAGGAAACTCAATCATGATTTCACCAATAATATAACACAAAATAATGGTATATTAATTTCAATGATAATATCAAAAAAATGGTTTAGAACAATTAAGGAGTTGCAATGGTTTCAGAATGATAAAAATCATATACATTACTTACTTGCATTGATTTTAACAATGATATAACACAAAAGAGTAGTGTGCATTTATTTTAGTGATGATGCAATGAAAATGATTAACATAATGAAGTAGTTGTATTGATTTTAACAATGTTATAACAAAAAACAATAGAATGCATTGATTTCAAGTGATGCATTATTATAAGAAATGATATCAAGAAAATTGATCATGTACATTGATTTCAACACCAAGAGAGTGCAAATTACCTTTTGAACTAACTTTAATAATAATACAATGCAAGCCAATTTCAAAATACATATTATAAGTCTAAGTTAAATACTTTGTTAAGTTGAGTGTGATTTATGTATTAGTATTTTCACATTCTAACTATTTTAATATTAAGATATATAGAGTTAATTGGTATATATAATGCATTAAAATCAAAACCACACAATAAAATGTAAATAGAATTATGAGGAACATATAAGGCTGGAAAAACAAACTATTAATATTGGAAAGGAAAAAAGAGAGTATGACCCATTGCAATATTATAAAGGTTTGAATGGTGTTCCAATCAACTTCCTTTCTCATTTGATCCATATAAAAAAACGACAAAGATAATATATATGAGTAACAAATAAAATGTAAAAGACATATTTCATTATGAAATTTATCTATTATTTATTATTTATTATAAGGATACCATCACTTTCTTACTATTCACCTTCTTCATTATTGAACATTATTACTTTATTATTGCTTACCTTAAGCTTCACTCAATTTTTGAAATATCATTCTTGATAGTACTCTCTAAATTTAAAATGATATTTAGTAAATATTTTACTATAGATCTATCATAAGTTTCCTTTAAAATTCTAATTTTTTTAGGGCATTAAAACTTAAAAGCCTCTTGGAAAAGTTATGTTATCAATTCACATTAAGGATTGGCATAATTAGTTGTTATAGGCTGATGGTTTGTAAGCCTCTTGGATCTTTACCATATTTCCATTTATCTAAGGAAAATTCACATTAAGGATTGTCATAATTAGTTGTTATAGGCTGATGGTTTGTAAGGCTCTTGGATCTTTACCATATTTTCTTTTATCTAAAAAAAATCATAAAAACATTTTTAGATCTTACTTCAAAGCTAAAGACAATTTCAAACTAAATAATATTTATAAGAAAAACAATATCTCTTATTATCATCTCTAAAATCATAACAGAAAAAAATTTATAATTATAATGTAATAATAATTAAAATTATCATCTCTAAAATCTTAATAGAAAAAAATTATAATCATAATTATAATTTAATAATGTAATAATAATTAAAATTTCCTTCTAGTATGATGAGATTAAATTATAATTATAATGTAATACCCACAATTATAAATTATAATCTCATACGATAAGGAAATTTTTATACCAATTATCACATATATATAACTCAACAAAAAAAAATTACATTAAATTTTAATAGTATTAAATAATATTTCTGAGATCTGTACAACATTAATGAAATTGTATGAAACAGTAAAGGTTTGAAAAACAAGTTTACATTATGCTTAACCAAAATGGTTTTACATTAAGTTTTAATGTTTATTAAATAATATCTCTGAGATCTTTACAACATTTATGAAATAGTATGAGAAAGTAAAGGTTTGAAAAACAAGTTTACAGTATGCTTAACCAAAATAGGTTGACATGGATCTATTCTGGTCCAGACAACTCCCCTAGTGAAACTGGCAAATAAAACAATTAAAGTCAACTACTACGATGACTGGTAGGTGATGTACAAATCATGAAATGCAAAGATATTCATTAGTACACAGAGATAATAGAGTCGTTAGACCGTCGAGGTCATTCGATTTAGAAAGTTCGATCCTCCTTCGGGATGTCGAATATCACTTTGCATAAGAAGCCGATCGAATTTTTGAAGCGAATGATCGGGACCAATGCATGATAATGGGCTGTTCTCTCCTTTAATATTCGTAGTCTAGTCTAATGGCCGACTCCAGGACTTGGAACGGATCTTAAAACGTGTCTCTGAATCGTTTCTTGCATATCACGACGCCCTCCATGCAGGCTCTGGCGCGATATGAGTATACCCTTTGAAGAATAGATCTGCATGTGACCAACCCCGGGACTCCGTGTCGATTTTGAGAAACTGGCAATGGTAAAACCTCTTTTGCCGAGGGCTCTTTGTCGAGAATTCGGAGATGTATTGAATACAAGCTGCTGAGACGAAACGCTTGCTTTGTTCGATCCAAAGGGTAAAGATGGACTGCTATCTACGAATTTATGCTCGACAAACCGCGCATTGTTCAACGGGAAAAATGCCATGAACCAAAAAAAGAAGAACAACATAGTATAATTCGCCTCCATGCAGTACATCTACTAGAATACCTAACCTATAACGTTGATGTAGAGATTAAACCACCGACTGAGAGTAGAGATACCGATTAGGGTTTCAGCTAAATCGCATAGATCGGATTCTGAAACCTGGTTTGAATTTTGACTTTGAGCTTGTCAAGATCCGGGGCCTAATATATCAGGCATCCACCTTCTCGCACTCGCTTTGGATGTCTGGCCACACGCAGCAGAAGAAAGTTAAGAGAAATCAAGATATGGATGCAGGGAATACTACTTCATTAAAACCGGCAACATCACAAACATATATATCTCTATATATAGCTGCAGTTGCTCGTTGTCTTCAACTAGAAATGAAAACGTGGAACGGTATAGCATGCATGGCTGGTCTCACCAACCTCATCTCTGAATTTTGACTTTCATAACAGCGATCCCCATTCACATCTGCCACCGTCAATCGTTCTTTACACACTGTTGACAAATACCCGAACTTCTACGGCCTACATTTGACTTGTATGTAGAAGTGCGCCACATATATCGGACTCTATAGTGCAATCCAATATATTAGTGTTCGAACACTAAATTTTCAACTGTGTGCATCCTAATTGTTGCATGGGTCGGTGAAAATATGAACCCCGTTTTTCATAATTTTACAGTGAATATTTCCTCAATGGCTCTGACCAATTTAATAAAACCATCCTGGTTGACTTTTATCATTTTCTGTCCGAGTTGTTATAGATGTAGAAAAAGTTGTCAGACGCGGATTTCTTGCATAGGCTGGCTGACGCAATTTTATTTTAATAGAACCATCCTCGTTGAATTTCTGGTGCATGCTGTCGAACTTACATTGGATGTAGAGACAGTTGTCAGACGCAGATTTTTGCAATGGCAGGTCAGGGAAATTTTACGGAAACTGAAATTTAAATATGGGAGTCTTATGATTAAGGACATAGAAATGTCAGCTTAGATTTATCTTTTTTTAAGATTTATATAGTATTGAAATATCTTTAAAGAATAGCATAACAGGAATATAATTTCAGATTTATATAGTATTGAAAGATATCTTTAGAGAAAAGCATAACGGGAAGACAAGTTTAACAGGTCATAGCCAAAGCAGAGGTTCGCTAACTGACATGTTATACATTGTTGCCTAAAACTAAACATTGCTACGGAGTACATGCAACAGATTTTGTGTTACTTAAAACTGGGCATAGCTAAGTGGATGTAATAATCAAGTTTTGTGTAGTGCAACTTCGATCCCTGGTTCAAATTCTGTCTGGATAATGAGAATGGTTGCAGGATTGAAAGCTCGGGTATATTTTTCGGGGATATTTGTTTTAGATTCGGTGAAATATTAATATCCAGATTTGATTGGTTAAATCTCTATAATCTGAGTGTATCAAGTTGTTTTCAACAAATTGAATTCATTTTCATATTTAGAAATACAATTTAAACAACAAAAAATTATGATTTCCTAAGAATTTATATTATCCACTAAGCAAAAAAAAAAACTTAAAATAATTAAACAAAACCCTAGAAAATTAATCTCTTACCTTTAATGCTATCTATCAAGATTTCTTCCCTTTGGTGTTGACTCAATAAAGGAAGGCTAACGTTGTAATCCATAATATAGTTTGAAAAGGATATTCACTAATATCAGCATTACCCATCTTACAACAATAACATAACTACAGTGGAGAAGCCACTTGAATGCTACAAGATTTCAAAGAAATGAAATACCTCCAAACAATTTGTTTTCCTTGGGTTGTCTATGTTAAAAACTCGATGCTTTATTTTTGTTGTGGCTGAAGGCTTTTTACACATTAAACAGAAGTTTATTTAAAAAAAATCAAAATATATAAATGGAAAAGTATGAGAACTACTAATTTTTTAATACCTTTCTAAACCGAAAAAAATTTTTACTCCACCCGAGTTTAACCATGTAATCACACCGACTAACAGAAGCAAACAACTAGCGGTAAAGAGGTTGCGTTATACATTCGATGTAACTACATTTTGACTACCTTGCTCATTTATCTGGAATACCAATGTTGAATTTGTGGGTAGGCACAAACGTTTTAGATGACATAACAATCACAAAATCGATGATGGAGCTGTAAAAGGTTGACTATCATCCACTGAAAATGTCATTGAGCCTAGTACATTGTATATATAACGACTGTTTTCTCTTCCACGAACAATATATTAGCGAATGTGCATAATGGAGTGGCTTAATGCTTACTCATTTTAGAGAAGCTAAATAAGTTATTGCATTGTTTAATACCAATACAATAGAGTGTGAATCTATTATATAGAGTTTTCATGTTACGATATCTAATTTTTTCCAACTATAGAAGAAGAGGTTGAGAGAATATTACAATGGAGCTTATTAAACAACCTCCACTCACTCAATCTTATCTAAACACTAACTCAGAGGTCATTTTATGATATCACCTTCTCAACTGGTTATGAGAAGAATCATACAATAATAAACATGTATGAGTTACATTTTCCAACAAATCTTGTAATCTTCTTGGTATAAATGTGTTTCACTATCTAAATTGCATTTGAGGTATTGTGTACAAGGATTAAAATTTTACTTTTCTGACTCTTCTAATGTTCAAGCTCAAGAAGAGGAAAGCATATGTAAAACAGAGAAAACACACACAATGAAATGGAGTTGTTCGACTCTTCTCCATATTCATAAAAACTAAATTCAAAATACATGAGACTAAACATTGTTCTATAATACGCGATCCTTCACCTACCTAATAAATGCAAATTCACCTATCTCATCTAAGTGCATTTAAGATGAATATATGCCATCTACTTGATCAAAGAACTGGGATAAATTATTCCACTCAACACTCCCCCTTAATTTCGACCATTACAAATATCACCACAAACAATGCCTAAGTGTTGTCTCTGAAATTCAAAAGTTTTTCTTTCCAATGGCTTGGTGAAGATATCTGTTAATTGTTCTTTCGAACCACAAAATTGTAGCATAATGCTCCCATCATTGACAAGCTCTCGAATGAAATTCTAATGAGTGTCAATGTGTTTACTCTTACGGTGAAACACATGATTCTTAGATAATGAAATTGTTGAACTGTTGACACAAAATATAGGATTTGGCTCCTTCTCTTCATGTGAAAGATCACTAAGGATCCTTTTAAACCAAACTCAATGACATGATGTTGATGTTTTTGCCACCTACTCTGCTTCTACTAAAAAAATTGCTACGATGGGTTGTTTCTTGGAAGCCCATGAAATTAAACCCGTACCCAACAGAAATGCGTACCTTGAAGTACTTTTCCTATCATCATTGTGACCTGAAAATTCATTATCTGTATATCCAACAAGTGAATTATCTTCTGAATTGGAATACCAAATTCCATGATCTCATGTACGAGCAATATATCTCAAAACTCTTTTTCCAACTTTCCAATGAGAGATTTTAGGATTTTCCATAAATCTTGAAATTAAGCTCACTACATACATCATATGTAGCTCGTTAATTGTAAGGTACATGAGGTTTCCTACAAGCCTCTAATATAGAGTATAATCAAATGTTGTTCCTTCATCTTGTTTACTTAGTTTTGTACCTAGTGCAATTGATGTATCTATTGGCCTGCATTTGTTCATTTTTAACCTTTTCAAAATATTTGTGGCATTATTTTGCTCACAAATGAAAATTCCTTTTTCAGATTTCTCAACTTCAATTCCAAGAAAATATTTCATAAGACCAAGATCAGTCATTTAAAATTCACTCTGCATGGTTGATTTGAATTCATTCAACAACAAATTTCCTATATAAATCATGTCATCAAGAGAGACAAACTATCAAAATATTACCTTTTTGGTCTCTTTTGGTGTAAAGTGTGGTTTCATTGTTGCTCATGTTGAAGCCATTGTCTAGAAAATATGAATCAATGTGATTGTACCAAGCTCTTGGAGCTTGCTTCAAACCATACAATGTTTTCTTCAATATGTACACTTTGTACTCTTTACCTTTGATCTGGAATCCTAGTGGTTGATCCACATAAAATTCTTCCTCTAAAATGCCATTTAGAAAGGATGATTTAACGTCCATTTGATAGACTCGCCATTTTGTTTGGAATGCAACTGCCAAAACTGCTCTGACAATATCCAAATGTGCTATTGGAGCAAATGTTTCTCCATAGTCAATATTAGGTTGTTGAGAAAACCCTTTTGCTACTAGTATTTCCTTGTGCTTCTCTACTTCATCTTTCTCATTGAATTTTGTCTTATAAACCCATTTAAATCCAATGTTGGTTTTACATGTAGGAACATCTACAAGATCCCATGTGTTTTTTCTTTCAATTGCTTCAATTTCTTCATTCATTGCATCAACCCATTTTTATTCCTTGAATTCTTCTTCAAAATATATGGGTTGACATGATAACAAGACAAAATCTGATTGTTGATCCATGTCATCATTCTTCTCATAAATTTATCTCAAGATTCTTTTCTTTTGGTTCCTTAAATTTGTTATACTAGGATCTAATTCATTAGTAGATGAAGAAGAAGAATTGTACTATGCTTGTTCTTCTTGGCCTTGTACTTGAAATCTTGGAAGTCTTGGCGGATAAGCTTGTTGTCTTGTAGCTTACACATGTTTATCTTCCTGTATGGAAAGAATATGATTTACAATCATTTTATTTTTCTAATTATCCCAAGATTTATCTTCTTGGAATTTAACATCATTGCTTACTATCAACTTCTCAGCAAAAAGATTGCACAACCTATATTCTTTAGACTGCTCACTATATCCAAGAGATATACATTTTTCACTTCTATCATCAAGCTTTCTCATCAGATCTTTAGGAACATGAGCATAAGCTACACAACCAAAAAAGTTAAAATGAGAAACACTTGATTTCATACCACTCGAGGCTTCTTGAGGGACTTGATTTTTCACATTGTTGGTTGGTGACAAATTAAAAATATAAATTGAGCATGCTACTACTTCACCCCAGTACCATTTGAAAAATTATTGGCCTTCAACCACTAGTACATATGACCAAAT
>SNQJ01S0035967.1:59311-97151 GCA_010110895.2 Picea sitchensis | reverse complement strand
AATAGTTCATGCTTAGAATTGTTTACTACATGTTCAGATCTATTGTAATGTTTCTGTGTTTAATCTACTTCAGAAACTTTTGTTTAGTTTGTTGATCTATATCTACTGTAGTGAAGAAAATTAAAAGATATTTCTGTTCTAGATTTTCCCTTAAATTCTAACAGTATTCAAATTTCATTTACGCCAGCTAAGTATTTGATTGAACTCTGCAAGTACTGAGAAACTCATCAAGTACTCGTGGATCTAATCGAACTCACCAAGCATTGGCAAGTTTGACCAGTCCAGGCAAACTCGGCTCATTTTGGGGCTGAACCTTCAACTGAGTTGACTTGGCAGGTATAATGATTACTTGCCAAGTCTTGTAACAAAGGTAGTAATCAGAAGCTATGAACTTATTGGGCGAAGTACAGTGAGAACAAATGTAATGAGCACGGCTATGGCAACTCAAAAAACAGGTTTTTCCAACCAAACTAATATAAAAGGACTTGCAGTAGCACTCAACAATGTGGTACGTGTATTTCTCAAACATTAGCTGTATAGTGTTAAGGAGGCATCTATTTGAGCATATTCAAAAGACCTTGATGATCATAGTTATAAATCACAGTCCATTTCTCGACTTATAATGAGATTTGTCAGTTCAGCTTCCCCTATAATTTTTCACTGGAAAATGCAGTTTTGTAGTGACCTTTTAAAGTGATAGAAAACAGCAATAGTTGGGGTTAAATTTCAGTGCACCTAGAAGCAAAGCAAGGACATTGTCTAGAGATTTTTGTTAGCATTTGTATAAAGCAAGGCCTTGGGGTATTTTCCCTTCAAATGACTTTGCTATTGAATTTCACTATGCAATTTGACATGCTTACTCAGAAGGATAGCTAAGTGTGCCAGGTTGTGGTCTTTAACCAAAAAGTTTGATTTCAAATTGGATTCTGATGCTTCATGTAAATAAATAAGTGTACTAGATTCATTGTCAATAATAAAAAGATATATAGTTGGATACGATTGGTTCCTGTCAAAGAATTTTAGGAAATAAGTGAAATGGTTTGATCTTCATAGAGTCCTCAATCATTGGGTTCACATGCAATGAGAAAAATCATTCACAGACTCATTTTGCAGGTTAAAATTTTGTTACCAAGGGAAGCATACAAGCAGCATAGCTGTTTCTGAGACCTCAACTCTTTGTTAAGGAACTGATTCCAAGCCAATGTGGACCTCCTAAGCCACCATGTGAACATGGGTGCCTAATAAACATGAAGTTATGTTTGATTCCTAAGCTTTGCCACCTCAAAATGAGTAAATAAAATGGAAACATGTAACATTGTCCTAATAAAGCTGGTCCATTTTTGTCAATGGAGTTGTGTTTTAACAGAGAACACGGTGACATCTGAAGCCACGCACCAAGGTTCAGTTCTCTAAGAGACATTGAATAATAATCGGACGTGGCAGTCTTTAGTGATTTTGACAGAAGAGCACCCCTGTCGCAGGAGATTAGCCAAAAGGAAGGAATTCCTTGTATTCAGTGGTTCACCTCTCAAAGGCCATTTCATCTGCACAAGTGGACCACTTGTGATGCCCGGCCTCTTTGGGCCAATTGTAATGCTTCCGGAAGCACTTTCGAAAAGAAAAAAAACTGGTGCATTTTGGGTTTTCTAGCGGGTAAATATATTGTCCACTAGGGGTGGGTTTTAGGCCAGACCAATCAAAATCTATGAAAATGCCATGAAGCAACAGTGATCCAGGTTCATGAAGTATTGCAATTTGCTAGTAAGAAACTGAGACCTATGTACATGTCCTGGGTATCAAGTCACTAATTTATGAAAAGTGACTGGTTGTTTGGGATGACTCCATAAGACCTAGATCTGGTTAATGGTCTTCCTAACCATTAACCCAAAACTCTTCTGTCAATTCAGGAATCAATTAGCGCGCTGGAAGGACTTCAATTGGCATGCAGAGAGATGTCTTCTAGATTAATGTTACCTGCAAGGACCTTGACTAAGAGTCCCATGATGCTGTATGCTGTAGAGGATAGCACCATGCAAAGCACTCCCGCATGCTTTCCATTCCAGATCTTCTGATAAATTTTATCCAACCATTTAACGCCGAAYAGCTTCACAGTTTCGAATGATCCGAGATCATTCCTGTACTCTGCGCTCGTTGGGTTTTCCAAATCCATATTTTCAATTAAAAGAGGAATTGGTGTGATGCGGTTCGCTTGTTTGAGCGGAGAACTGTGATGCGTGTAACTGCAAATATGCAAATATAGTATTCGTCGGCCCGCGTTGATATATTCAGTTGAAAATGTGTTTGAATAACAATTGATAATTTTAAGTTTGGTAAAAGAGGAATGAAAAGAAATTAAGTTGAGATGTAATTCAGTTAAAATAAATATTTTTAACTTTTCCTATATATATGTGTGGGAATATATGGATTTCATTTCATTTATATGTATGTCATATAGTACTTGCTAATCTTGTAAATTGCATTTGATTTTTTTTATATATAATAAACTAGAACATTGAAGAAAGAGAAAGGGCTTTTATTTAAAACAATTCCAAGATGCAGATTGTTTGTAACTTTGCATTTTATAAATTTTATTTCTCTATAACTTATTTTAAGTATATTTCAATTTTAATTATTTTATGAAAATAATTTTCAGTAGATATATATTTCCATATTTTGCTATACTTTTCATTAAATATATATTTCCATATTTTGTTATACTATTTTAATTATTTTATGAAAATAATTTTCAGTAGATATATATTTCCATATTTTGCTATACTTTTCATTAAATATATATTTCCATATTTTGTTATACTATTTGTAAAGTATATATTTAACTTTTTATTTTAAAAATCTAATCTGTTTTAAATTTATGTTTTTTTATTTTTAAATATAGTATTTTTAAATATAAGTCTCACTATAGAAATATATTTTATCAAATAAAAATTCAAGACTTTTATTATTGGTGAATAACTCTATATTTATAGAAGTTTGAATAGTGTTTCAATCATTAAAATATAGATATGATATTTTTCACATGTATTAATTTACAAAATCTAATTAATATTAAAATATATGTTGGATTTTGACTTCAATATCTAAAATTTATGATGATGATGATTATAGTAACCACAACAATGACAATGTTACCATGTTACAGTGTTGGTATATTGAACTTTCCTAAGAAACTCCATTGTTACATTTTAAATCTCTTTAAATTAATTTAGTAAATTTAAAAATCTTAAATTAAATTAAATATATGTTAATCATAAGAACATGGTTAAGAACATGTGTTTCTTCTTAAGAGGTCACAAGCTCAAATCCAGAGGGGGGTAGGGTATGTATACCTCCGTAGACTTTACTAGTCAAATCATTGGGCGGAGGGGGTCCCTTGTCCCATAAACAAGGGGGTCTCATACACCAATTTGGTGTGGTGGCTTGGTCGTGACCTTAAAAATAGATTATTATTATTATTATTATTAATACCATGGAAGCAAAATGGAAGAAAAGTATGGGAATTATGAAAAGGGAGAGGAGCATATTCTCAAGTCTATTTTTACCACTAGAGAGGAGCTAATGGAAGCATGGAAAGGTGGAAAGGTACTAGGACATTCAACTATGGGTTGAACTTTGGATAAGAAGTTGGTTTTTAACTTAACAAAACCTTAGAAAAAGTGCAAAAAGGGACAGAGACCTCATAAACATTGGAAGTACAAATCCATAATAGCGAAGAGGATAAAAATGTGCGGTTTCATTACCATGACAAGGAATGGAAGGGACAAATCATAAACCTATCAAAGCCAAGAGAGAGATTATCCAAGGTGGGAACCTTAGGAAGGTCGTGTGAAGAAAGGTTTTCAAAGCCATGTATTGGGAGGAGAGGAGAGGTCCCATACAATTCTAAAGAATGGAAATCATTTCTCCACAACACTTTAGTGTATCTTGATCCACCAAGAGAGCAAGGAGATGGTTTTGGAGAGTTAACTTAGGCTGAACAAGAAAGAGGGAGGGTGGTTGACAGTAAAAAGGAGTTGAACCCGGGATACGAAGGGAGCAAAAAAAGGAATAAGTGTATTTGTCCAAAGAATGGTGAGGTTAACATGGTACTAGGAGAGGACATGGGTATGGAAGAGGTCTAAGCCCTATTAGAAAGATCACTTGCAGAAAAAATTATGGGGAAAATTGTAAGGGAATAGTCATTGGCAGTGTTACCACACAATCTAGCACCAAGTGCAAAGCCTTCACAAGGCACTAAGACCAGTGGAAAATGGAAAGTGTTACCACTGTTACCTAGGCAACAAATTCCTTATATTTAGTGAAGGAATAATATTCAACTCAAGGGTGGTTTCCCCGGTAGCCTCCAAGAATCCCTAGGCAAGACACAATCAAGTCTAGGGCCCCTTGGGGTGACTACTCAAACTATCACCAATGAAAAGGATAGGAAAAGTATTAATGAGGTGGTATGACAAGACAATTTCTAGATTTAAAGTAAAGAGGATCCAGGTCAAATTGATAGGTTTTCCAATTCAAGTATCCGCTTAATAGGATCCCCAAACACTAGAAATAAAGAAAAAGTCTAGGGTTGTTGTCGAATTGTTTATACAAAAAAAAAATACAATAGTAGAACAATTTAGTACAATAGAAAATAAATAGCCCTTTAACATGCAATAATTCAGTAAATAAGAGGGCTAAATAATGTGCTAAAATTAGGGTTTTAATTACAAGCAAATTCATAAAAATAAAGAAGAGTAAACATCCCAAAAACCTTATAAATTTTTCCCTGGATGGTTGTTATAATACTTAAATAATAAACTATGGTTTCAACAATAAATTTAGGTCAATAATATGCCTAAATACCCAAAACGTCTTAGTCTTTATGGTTGGAAATGACAATTTTCTATAACAAAACCCTAGATTTAACCCTAAAATAGTATAAGAAAATAATGTTCAACATTAATGATTGACAGTTGAAAGAAAAAGACTAGTACCTACCATTTTTTTTTGGGGGGGGGGCATATGGGGTCAATTAAGGATCCCTTTGGAGAGAAATGTGTGGATTTTATTTTAGGGTGACACCTAGAGGTTGTCTACTACTAACCCTAGGAGAACCTCCTAAAATGATAAGGGATAAATCAAGGGAAGGTCCTCCATTAGTCACCTTCCAAGGGTTTTGACAATAATGGTTTGTTCAAGAATAATCCAAGAAAATGCTAAACCAACACTACAGAATAAACATTACACTTAAATGCATTCATAAACATAACCACAAGATTAAAAAAAAAATACCACTTACTCAAAAAATCTTTCATCCATCAAAACCCTAGTTTCCAATGATCATCCAAGTAGTAGTATAAAATCCACAAGCATTCTTCCAAAAAATTGCTCTAACTAACCATCCATAGCATTCTTCACGAGAGAGAACAAGTAGAAGTACACAAGTAGTGCTAAATCTCCACAGGTAGCAATGATTTACAAAATCAGAAATGCTTCTCTATTTATATGAGAAATCTACCACAAAAAGTGAAACATTGCCATGAAATGGTGCAACATTTCATCTCCAATAGGTGACTCATCATCTAAAGGGTGTGACATCTCATCAAAAGGTGTTATATCATCATCAAGAAGCCCTAAAATGTCACATCAAGGTGCCCCATGGCTCTAAGGGATGTGACGTCTCATCAAAAGGTGTCATACCATCATTAGGAAGCCCTGACGTCACATCAAGGTTCCCCATCATCATAAGGTGCAACGTCCCATCATCAAAAGGTACCATAATTAATGAAAAGGTACCATGTCCTCTCTCCAAGTGAAACATCCTCATAAAAAGGTCCAACGTCCTCTAGAGAAAGTGGAACGTCCTTAATCAAATGGTGGAGATGGCCTCGATAAAGGTGTGCTAGTAGCCCCTCAATACCCTCTAAAGGATCCAAGTGTCAACCAAGCATGTGGCTATGTGCAATCCATCGTCCAAGGAGGGGCTCATGTGGTCCAATGCACCATAAAGACCAAAGGCAAGGTACACAATCCAAACACAACATATAAAGTGACTCATGTCAATACAAAAACCAATAGATAGATCTCACAAAGCATCATCTTCAAACTTCACACTAGATTACAAAGTTATACAATTTGTCGAGTATAGGCATGGGAGGATCATTATTTTTTTTACACAAGAAACAGGTTTTTATATTAATAGCAGTGGTATGACCACTGTGGAAAAAACTACAAAATTCGGCCTTGCATTGTATGCATGGGCTTCGAGATTACATAAGTCTCTGCTCTAATATAGAGTTCCAGGATTCCCACTACTTTCGAGAATTCAAAAAATTCTAAACACAAACTGAGGTCTGGCTTACAATATGGCTGCCTGTAATACAAAGGGAGATTGTGCTCCTGCGTACATAGAAAAACCCAGAGAACCAAAAAGGAGCTAGAGTCGGGAGAAAGATAAACCATGATTAATCCTTCGGATCTGGAGTGATGGAGCTTGCGCTTGGAGACATCTTCGCACATGCACTTGTTCGGCGGCTCGAGTCTGCAGCTTGGAGTTCCATCTTTCCAATTCGTGCCTCTAGTTCAACAATTTTGTTGTTGGTTTGTTGTGTTGTGTGAGTGAGAGCTTCGACCGCTTCCTCCCTGAGTTGGATGAGGTCTTCTTCCACCATTTCGAACCTTCGGTCGCCTTCCTTGTCCAAATGAAGCAGGAAACCTCTGTGTGCGTTGAGTGTACGCTTCAGCCTATGAATTTCAAGTTCCAGGGAGGGAGGGGGGTTGGGAGGGGAGGCTGAATTGGAGATGGATGCCATAGTGCGAGCAAGGGCAGCGAACAAGAACTAGGTAGGGGACCAAGCCAAATCAGTCGGCCAGGAGCGAGCAGGAGAAGGGACTGAACACATCAGCCAAGCGAGAGACCAGGCAACATCAAGAGAGCAGGATAGGCAGGAATAGGGTGCCCCCTTCCCATATTTAACACTGCTTCGAGTGTGTGTTGCCATGAGAGGAGGCTGCTTCGCGCGAGTGCCATGTGAGAGGGAGATGGGTTTAGAGTAGAATAGCATGAGTGACGAAAGGCGAAGGATGAGCGAGGAGGGAAGAAGGGATGTGAGCGGGTAAGTGAAGTACCTTCGTGCGAGATGGGGGGCGGACAGAGGTAATGCCTGAGGGCTGCCACGCTTCGAGGAGCTCGGGAGAAATGTGGGCCTCATGCGACAGGAGTTCCAGGTGAATGCCCTCCACGTGTCGTTAAGGGAGAGGGTCGAATAGAAGAATTCCATTGATGGAGAGTTGGCCCCTGCTCAAGGGGGTGGCAGCTTTGGCAGCCTGGTCTACTTCGTCGTAGAGTTGTCTAAGCACATGAAAAAAATTGATTTTATGAAAGGAATGAGAGAGCCGCGGGATCTTCTTGGTGATTTTCCGAAGGTTCATTTGATTTGGAAACGTGTTCGTGGCCAGAGCTTGGATTAAAATTTGGGAGTCTCCTATCACCATAATGTCTTGGATGGCTAGCTTACGGGCTTGGATGAGACCTTGCCAAAGGCTTAGTGCTTCTGCGATGTTATTGGTTTCTTCTCCTGACCCCCAGGAATAGACTAGTTCTCGGAATTCAACGGGGTCATAGATAACCCCTCCCCCTCCTATCGCCCCTGGCATGGGAGGATCATTATTACTCCCTATTAGGTGTGCCAATACCCAGGCCAAGAAGTATGTCCCAAGGAACCCATCAAAAGGTATGTGCGATGGTATGTGGTATGCATTTGGGGCTTACTTCATGGGTTGGATGTCATTGACATGCAAGTCCATGTATAATAGTCATCCTCATGAGCACCTTTGTAGAGGTTGTACGCAAAATATATGAGCTTTTGAAGTTCTCAAAACGGGAACTGCGCAGTGTCACCTATGAGAATCTACAAATTTTGGAAAATTCGTGTACCAAAATCAAAAACTATCTACACCAGTGCAGATAACAGGAAAAAATAGCTCAAATAAAAAAAGTGCTCAACAAAAGGAGGTTGGAATCCTGATACATGAGCCTGCAAACTTTGTCTTCAAACCCCAACCTGCCAACGAAGAGTGGGTAGGAAATTCAAAATTCGACTTCCACCAAATTTAGTAGAGTTGTTGCCAAAATTAGTGAAACCACTAACTATAGAAACCTCCAAATAAATTAGTGGAGGTATTAGGGCCCATGGAGGAAATTATAGCGATGAAATGGTATTAGAGACCGTCTATTCCTTACCTCAAATTCTAGAGGCCAGGGTTTGACCCTAGGATAAACAACATGCAACCAATTGATAAGGGTAATAATGCCTAGACTTCTAATGGAGTTCTAGAACCATAACAAATAGATAATGACAGGGATGAAATATATATGCTCATTGATTTGAAGAGGCCTTCCATTAAAAAATAGATGACCAGAAAAAGTAAAGATCCTAGTAGAAACAAATTTTAAGGGAGAGCTTGTTGGAGGAGAATGAGAAAGTGTGGAGGTCATGGACAATTGTTCAACCTTTGGACTACTAGAAGCTTCTATTCAAAATTTTGAAGTGTCACAAAGTGGGGCTTCTCTAGAAAGTTTGCCCAAAGAAGGATCACTAGTGGATTTGGAAGAAAAAGGGGCAAGTAGTCCAAAAGTCACCAATTTCCTCAAGTAAAGAGCATTATGAAGGGGCATAAAAGGGAAGTGTAGAAACCCTCACAATGATTGTACGACAAGTCTTAAACCTTATAGTAGAAGAGATACAATTAAAGGCAATTAAAGATAAGGGTAGAGTTCTCAATCTTTGGGCTAGTTAGAGAAGAGGGTCTTAGAGTAGCCAAAGAAAGAAGGCAATGAAGACTCATCATGCATGTCTTTAAAAAGTGTATGTCTTTTATGAATTCTCAACCTTTATCTAGTTAAAAAAGGGTGAAGAATAAATCATTGTTATTGAAAGACACAAGCCATAACTTTTCAAGTTTAGAGATAGACATGGAAGTCCTTGTGACTGTCAACCTCAAAGTGAAATAAGAAAATTCTAGAAGTCACGTATTGAAGCCTTTAGAGACTCAAATTTTAGTGAACTCAATACCATTAGAATATTCGATTTTAGAAGGGGTAGATTTTATCCCAAGGATATAAAGGAAACCCCAGAATAGATACAAAATCAAATCCAGGAAAGAGTTTATCCAAGAGGAGAAGCTAGGTATTGAAGGTGGCATGGCCTTAGACCTCCAGATAAATTAGTGGAATTGCCGCCAAATTTAGCGGAATTGCCACCAAAATTAGCAAAAGTACCAACTTTAGAAACCTCTTGATAAATTAGCGAAACTACCGCCAAATTTAGAGAAACCATCAATTGTAGAAACCTCCAAATAAATTAGCAGAACTACGAGTTGGGGGACCGTATGACCCCCTGGGCAAAAAAAAGATTGCCTCGTCGGACAACTTTTCCCAAAATCGAAAAATGGACAGTCAATCTTAGGGTTTTCAGGCCTTCTGAACGCAATGGCATGGTCGGATATGACCTAAAATGCTCTGAAATGGTAGCTCCCTGTTGGATCTAGCAACGAACCTCCAACTTCAAACCCTCGCATATATGGTCTTCAATGTCCAATTGGGACAAAATGAAAGGAAAATATGGCTATCTCAATTGCTCTGGACTTAATGGGGTGAGCTTAGAATGCCTCCAGGAAACTTTGAAAATATTTGCATCTAGCAAGTCAAAAAGAGAACCCCCCTAGAAACTAGTATTTTCTCCACACTTTTTTTATTCTCTAGATCATCCAAGGATTCAAGAGTGGAGCATACTCACGTGCTTTGAAAAAAAAAAAGCTCTACAATCAAATTTCTAAAAATATTGCTAACCCACAACTGGCAGTCGCTCAGATACCATGTAATTACAAAAGGTATAATATTGACTTAGAGTTAATGATTATCACTAATGTTATTATTATTATTTTATTTTATATTTTTAACATAAACATGTAGTGATTTTATTATAAAAGAGGTTGTGCAGAGGCAAAAACATCTAGAGTATATAAAAATTCAAAATTCCTTGAATCCTTCAACAGATAAAGGGCCTTACTAGTTCTTAGTGGGCACGTATTCTCAACAATTATTACAAAAAGACTACAACTATCCTTCCAAGTATAGATTTTTACATATGAGAAAATAAAAAACACAAATTTGCATTGCATACTCATGGTTTCCAAGTGGGACTAAAAAGTTCGAATGGAACCAAGTTATAGTGCGTTCATGTTCCATGATTTACCTGTTCCTTTTTAGACTTCCTTCCCCTTATAAGAGGAGGGGAGGTGTTTGGTACAAAAATTTTCAAAGCATCAACAAAGGAAAAGGGTTTGGAATGATCGGAACGAGACTGCACTTTTGGAACCGAATTCCCTTGACCTGGAATTTTTTTTGCCACTTTTGATTCTGAAGCTTTCACTTCTTCCTCCTTTGACTCCACACTGGCTTCACCATCTCCTTCCTTAGTCTCCTCACTCTCATCTCCATATTTTTCCTTGACTTGTTGAACGTCATCTCCTTCTTCTTTGGTTGAAAAATATTCCTTCTTGTCTACTTTTGGGTTGACTATTGGCTCCTCTAGAGGGCGATCAAAACCATTGGAAGAGTTCCAGGTCCTTCCCATGTTCTTCGAGGTTTTGTGCATCACCTAGATTTTCAAGGGCTCCAAATTGATTATTTTTCAAACTCCCCTGAGGTTTTTTTGGCTAGTGCAATTGGTACGGTCCCTTACATTGCAAATTCCTACACTTTCCTGTGACCATTTTAAAGTCATATTCTTTTATTGGGAGTGGTTGATATTGCTGAAACTTTGCGCATTTTTTGGCAAAGTGCCCATAATCATGACAAATGTGCCACTTGAATGGAATATGCTCGTAGTAAAGAGGCTTTCAAAAACTCCAATCATCAATTTTTATTTGCATTGCCTCTAAAAGACCCTTCTCCAATTCCACTTCCACACAAATTATTGCACAGGAATACTAGTTTCCTTTTCGCTCAGCCTGATCTATGTATCTGCCCAATTTGTTTCCGATAGCTCTCAAATAGTTTTCTTCCCAGAAAATTAGATGAAGAAAAGGAAGCCTTACCCACACTGGGGCTGTCAAGATTTCATCTTTTGGATTGAAGTTTGAAGACCATGGGGAGAGAAACATTCCCCTAGAGCCCATAAAATATGGATCGGAACGGAATATTATATCCCTCTCTGATTTGCTAAAAAGTATAAAAATAAAATAACCCCTGCCTACAACAAAAGATATTATCATACCTTTAACCTTAGGGCATCAGTGCTCCAACACCCAAGATTCCATAACCTTCGAATTTGGCCATAGCCCAGTAAGCTTGCCCACAAGAGCATGTTCGTCGTTAAAGAGAGTTGATCTACGAGATTCCAGATATGAGAACTCTAGATGTGGAATTTCTTCATATTGTTTGACAAATCGACTAGAATGAGCTGAATTTTTGCTCTGGGGGTTCAAACACTGAACTAGAGAATGAAATGCCCCAATATAATATGAGATTTTGGCACTCATCTTTAAAAATATGATCAACAAAGCCTGAAAAAATGATTGACCATTAAACGGACCATACACAACAAAAATACAGCTTGGAAGGCTTACTCGAGCCACATGCAGTGATCTGAAGCAAGTTACGATGAAATGAGTTTGGTGCAAGGTCACGGCTAGGGTAAACCCTAACTGCAAGGGGAAACACCTACAAACGACATTATTTTATATAATGTTATTATTAGTATTATGTAGTATAATAACATGATATGTATTATTTCAATAATATATGTGTTTACTATGGTAGACAAGTAAAATAAATAAAAATTCCATGCCATAGAGAAATCCTTTCTAAGAAAAGGAAGGGTTTTCAAGCATGCCAAAAAGTTCACCACACAAAAAAGAAATAAAAGTTTGAGTAGTGTGCCCATTAAGCAATTAATGGGAAGATGTCATAATCAACATGTCCTACTTTAAAGAAATATTTCTTGGACTTATTACACTGCGAATGTTTCCCTTTCATTGGAATTTGTTGTTTACACTAATCCTACGACTTTCCTACAAGTAATGTCTGATAGCTTCTATTTCAATAACAAGAAAAAATGTGTAAATCGTGTCTAGGCATGTTAGCTCATGTGGTTATAAGTGGTGTAGTAAGCACCAATAAGCACTAATGTGTGAACCAAACAATGCGAGCATGTTTTCTTTTAAGGATGGTCTCTTTCCTCAACTCGCTACCTCATACAGAACATGCACAATCAAGTAGTTCACACACACCCCGTCTTGTCCCATAAATGAGAGCCATCATGAGCTACCTATCCTACTTTCATATAATTCAATGTCCCATGTTATCATTCCAAAGCAACATCCAAATTTAAATTAATTATTATTGAGGTTGTGGGTGACGAAGGTTTATGCCATGTGGTGGGCATTGTACTTCTGTTTCATGACAAGTTTGTAGGGTGTAGATGTTAGATATATCTCTGTCGTCATTAAAAAAGAAAGAAAAACCCATGTACATTACAAAATTAGAGAATTTTTCTATTTAAAAAAATAAATAAATAAGAAATGAATTATATAATAAAAAAAGGAAGAAAGAAAGAAGTAAGTTTTTTTTTTTTTTTTAAGTTTTATTTTAGTTTCCTCGAGGCATGGAGTGTTTTCTAAAGTTCAAAGATTTTAAAAGGGGGTTTTATTTTAAAGAAGGGTATCTTTTTTCTTTTCACTGTGTGCACTTACTCAAAATTCTTCCAAAGAGAACCTTTGCTCAAATTACATCATGGGTTCAATTGACTCAAAATCTAAACATGTTTGAACTACGTTGTATGGAAAATGAATACACATGATGAGCTATGTATTCATGGCCTAAGGTAAAGTACTTAAAATAAATAAATAAAAGTGAGAAATGGATTAAAATATCATTCAAAGGTCATAATTTTATAAATGACCACATGTAATATGAATTATGAATTATGAGTTTATTCAAAAATATGAATCTGGTAATATGCATGGGAAACTTTTGAGAGTATTTTTTCCAAATCCAATTAGGATAAGACAAACAAATTGCTTTGTTGTAAAAAAAAAATATTGTTAAATTGCATAATGCAAACCTAGTGAGGATAAGAAAAACAAATTGTTTTATTGTAAAAAATTATTGTTGAATTGTATAATGCTAAGACATGTTTTAAATTGTAGATTTCTCTTTTGCTGGAACATAATACCAAATTTGTTGATAAATATCAAAACATGAATAATGATCATGGCATTGTGCTTCAACAATTGGATGATAAGCATAAGTCCATCCAAACCTTGTGCAACCTTAATCAAAGCCCTATATAAATAGTAGCAAATTCATAAATACTAAGGGGAAGAACGAAGGAGTAATTCATATATCGTAAAAGAATTCTCAAGCTTCTTCTAAAGAAATTACTATTGCACTTTTGTTACTAATTAGCAAACTTAAAGGTATTGGTTTTGTGTTATTTTGTCAAATCGA
This sequence comes from Picea sitchensis, assembly GCA_010110895.2. Taxonomy (NCBI): domain Eukaryota; kingdom Viridiplantae; phylum Streptophyta; class Pinopsida; order Pinales; family Pinaceae; genus Picea; species Picea sitchensis. The sequence continues at coordinate 83,644 of SNQJ01S0035967.1, read as the reverse complement.
GAATAATGGTGATAGACATGGGAAACATCACTATAAGATTTTGGGTGATCTTCCGCACAAAAAAAGTCAAAGTGATTTCTCTAACCCAACATCCCATCGAAGTAGCCACTTGTGTGACCAATGGTATCGACATTGAATATTACAACGTCTATGAAAACACCCTTAGAAATGCATATCAAAATTTATAAAATTTCATCTTCAAAAAAATATACTAGAACGTCTTAAATTATGCCATTTTTTATGAAAAAATATTGCCTTCTATAAAGATGTTATCGAGTCTTAGAAAGATACCAAATTAACATCCGTTGAATTATAATAATGATCATTGTAAATAATAAATTATATATGATGATGATAATGATGATGATGGTTAACGTCCACTGAGACCAATTGGTCTATCGACCTTAAGAAGGTAAGCGATTACTTCAATTTCTTTAAAATTGTATTTCTATGCTCAAAAAGCATTGAGAGAAGCATTCCAAGATCATCATAGTCTTGATGAGTTAGGAGGTTAGGAAGGTTTGTAATGTGGTAAATATTTTTAAATTAGGATCTAATATGGGTATAGGCAAGGCAATCCAAGAGGAAGTGTTTTTCATCTTCTACCCACTTAGTGTCACAAAGGTGACATGTTCTCTCGCCCCACGGTGTTTTGGGAGTTGTCCAATGCCCATTTTCACTATGTAGCTCATGAGAGTTTGTTCTTATTTTAGCAATGTTGATTTTCTTCTTTCCACTTCTCAAAACTAAGAGGTAATTTTGATCTTCTAAATTAGGGTTGACCACCTCCTTGTAGTATCTTAATTTCCTTTTATCCACTAATTCTTTATCACACCAGATATTTTCCTTAAATTTAAAAGTGATAATAATTATAATATTATCGATATTTTGCATGATGGCTTATTCTTGTATTCCCCAATGATTTAGCCAAGATTTGGCATCCTTATTCCAACCCCGCTTCAGCGGCTGGTAGTTTTGGCTAGAGTTTGAAGCAATTTTAGGGAGCCTCTTGTCATCCATGTTGTTTATCTTGTTCTTGCATGTTAGGTGTCTAATCATAACAATGCTCTCAATGGGGGAAAGGATTGCTTCTATGAGGAGGATAGGATAGGGTGTATTGCCCTTAATTTTGAGATTATAAGTTATACAATTATTTTGGATTTCTTTTATCTTTCTTGAGGATTCTCTAGATATACTGCAACCCCAAACTTCACATCCATATAAGATAACTAGAGTGACAAAAGTGTAAAAGAGGAGTTTTTTTTCTCCCAAATGCAAAGGTCTATTGATTTACAATTGTTTTCAAGCCCATAGTAGGCTTTCCACCCTCCATTTATCATTTTTTCAATGCTATAGTTCCAATTAAGCTTGTGGTGGATATAGATTCCAAGATACTTGTATGAAGGCACTTCCTCCAAGCTATTGTTATCATAAACAAAAATATCGTAGGTGATCCTTTTGGATTTAATTATCATAACCTTTGTTTTGTCAATGTTCACAGTCATGACCATGCTAGAGAATAAGTCCTTGAGGATTATTAGTTGCTTACCTAGGTCATAGGGACTCTTTTCCATAAGAATAATATCATCAGCATAAAGAATGAGGATGATGACTATATTAGCGAGAGTCGGGCCAACACATCATGCATCCTCCAAACAATCTTCTAGCTTATCAATATATATATGTCGAAAAGGGTAGGTGATAGGGAACAACCTTGCTTGACTTCCATATTACAGTTAATTTCTTCCGACCAACCCTTAGTGTTCCTAAACTTGGCAATAACTTTCTCATATAGCCTTATTGCAACAACTCTTAACTCAAAAGGGACTTTAAGCTCTTCTAACCTATTCCAAAGGTTAGTCTTGCACACAATGTCAAAAGCTTTTCTAAAATCAACGAAACAACAAAGGATATCAATTTTATCATTACAACACTCCTTTGAAATGATCCTAAGTGTAACAAGGTGGTCTGCAATGGAATGGTAGCCTCTAAACCCAACCTGGCATCTCTCTCTTTTTCCATGGATTTCTAGCCACGTGTCAATCTTCTTTTCCAAAACACTTTTGTATAGCTTAGCTAAAATGGGGCTAATCACAATGGTCCTATAATTAGAGGGATTGATTTTATCCCTACTTTTAAAAATAGGTACAATGAGGCTTTGAGTCCAGGGTTTTGGGAAGCCTTGTTGGATAGCTAAGTTGAAGAGCTTATGTATGTGAGGAATGAGGATAGATCCTCCAATTTTTAATACTTTAGCTTGGTAACCTTCGATGTCCTTAGCTTTTCCTTTTAAGAGCCACTTAACCCCAAACTTAATGTCTTATATAGAAAACACTTCATCCTTTGTAGAGTTGTTTGGCATGTTGTCCATGACATTAGGGGATTCATACATAGTTTTAAGGTAGAAATTCCAATCCTTCAAGGGAATCTAATTATTTTCTTTAGTTTTATGAGTTAGAGTTTTCCTCCATAATTTTTTAGGATCTATCTTAAATAGGTGTTGTTATCCCCCCATGCTAGGGATAACTAAGGAGATGATGTCTCGAGACCATCAGGTTGCAGACATGGAGTACCAAGAGGTAGAGGAGCAGGTAGAGGCCCCTATCTTACGACATGTCACCATTTGATTGATGTCAGCATCGTCCACCACACCAACTTGGGTCACAGAGGACAACAGGTCTTGCTCCATGAGGTAACAAGTCTGATGTTGTGGTAAGTGTCATTCTAATAAATGAATTATTTGAACATGTTGCAAAGGGTCCTTTGTTGATTTTGAAAATGTTTGCTTGGAAATTATGCCATTTGCCTCATTTCACCTTGGTGGTTGACATGTTGTCCAAGTAAGTGGTCACCCTCAGGAAAAGGGTTGCTACTAGGTGGGCTCCTTGAAGGGTTATCATACCACTCTCGCACATACTTATCACTTTCCATACTTCTTCCCTTTTCATCTCCTCATCTTTTGGGTTTTYGGGCATATTGACCCAACAAGGGCTTGTACCTCATTTCATGGGAAGAAAGGGCTAGAGGCCCAGAGGTATATTGCAGTTGCTATAAAAGAATAAGAAACCAATGTTGAAAAGAAAGTGAACACATCAAATGAGGACCATCAAAATCCAATCCAACTTGAGCTCTCCTTACTCAATGCCCGCCCTGGTCCCAAATTGTAAATGCTAAAGCTTGAAACCTTATAAAGGGGACTAGTGAATTACAAATAAATGAAAGCAGGGATTGGAAAGATGACTAAATAGGGGTATGGGAAAAATAACACCTAAATAGTTGGTAACTCAAGAGAAAGCGCACACTCTACAAAGGCACCCATAAATGAGATAATATGAGCCCTTGTATGTCAAGAAACCCCATGCTCAAAAGTGTCACCCCCATCCACCTCATACTCTTTACATGACTTAATGACTTAAAGAGGGTCCTCTTGGGAAATACTCCTTGACTTGGGGAATGATCTACCCAATAGGTCACCATGACAACCCTCCCATACTTAAATTTGGCAAGTCGTATAAGGTCTTTGAGCATTTTTTTATTTTGAAAAGGGGGGATTTGATGCACAATTTTTGGGTGGTTCTTTTATTAGATATGGTTTACTTGGCATGATACTTGTGACTTGTCGAAGCTTGGAGGGCAATTTTTTTTGTCTTTGTAGGGCCTTGCTAGGTGAAAGTCTTTTCATGGGGAAACAAGGTTACTTGGACCTTCATAGGGGCATGAAGCGCACAGGTTCGATGATGCGCCCCCTCTCATTGGACACATGGGAGGATGAATGTTTCCTTTAGAGGAACTTGGAAACCATGAGATGATCATATTCCAGCCCCTTGCACCCCAACATTGGCCTTTGGAGGACTAAGGCGTCATCTTCTAGGCCCTAGATGCCACATGGGCTTAGGGTTTTTGATGGGGTTCTCATGGTTGATGGAGATATGACATGGTTTTATGGAGAGAGAGACACTTGGCATACACTAGAGCACTTGGTGGCAGGGCACGTGGCCTTTGAAGACCCAACGGTATTCACCAAAGGGATTAGCATCTCTCTTGGAGGCCTAATGTCACCCTTTAGGGAATGGCGCCACCCCTAAAAGGGGAAATTACTTTATGTATTTGTAATTTTAAGTTGTAAAGGACAAATAGGGAGGGTTGGCCTCTATATTTTGATGTTGACTTTTGGGAAAAGTGGACAAAATGGTTTTAGTGATCTTGTATAAATAAAGGTCACTTTCATTTCATTTGGACATAACTCTCACTTAAGAATTACATATCATTGGCTGAAATTTTCGTCCTTTTAGGCATTTTGCTCTCTCTCTCTCTCTCTTGGTGCATTGTGGATGATCTTTCTTGTCTTTTGGTGAAGAAAATCTAGGCACTATCTCTTGCATGCTTTATTCTTGGTATGTTGGTGGAATATTTTTGATAAGGAAGGGTTTCTTCATGCTTTTCTTGGAATTGGTAAGGAATTTTTGCATTAATTATGTTGTTTTCTTGTTGTTTCAAGATAAATTTGTCTAAACCCTTGGAGAAGTATAAGGGTATACACCCTCCATCAAGATCTACTTTGTTATCATTGAATAGGCTACTTTGCAAAGGTTTCTAGAAGGAGTAAAAGGGCTTAAACCCTCGTAGATTTACCATGCTAGGTTTTGTTTGCTCTAGGGAGTAAAAGGGATTACACCCCTAGAGAAGTAACAAACCCTAGCTCTTACACAAGAGACCCCATTAAACCAATTAATAAGGCACTAATCTACTTGCATTGGAGATATAATATTGTTGCATTAGTATATGTGAAATATTGAGATATTGCAATTGTCTAAGTTGGATTTGATTCTACATGCTATAAGCCTTCTTGTGCCCTAGGGGCGTCTTGATTGGCCTAGTAATTCTCTTTGTTGTTACAAATTAATGCTACATCCATTAGGGATGCTACAAAATCATCTTTTATTCATCTATTGCTCATTATTCTACCACTAAAATTCACTTGCAAGCTACCATCATTAAACTACTTGTTATTGCCTATCTTTTGGGTGGATTGTTTGTTGATTTTGGTGGCTAGAAGTTGTTGTTGTAGCAATTGTTTTCTACATAAATTAGGCTGTTATAAAAACTTGTTGATAACATCACATAACATCCCCTTAATCACCGCCAAAATCTTGCTTTAATCATTGGAAGTTTGACTAGTCATTGCTAGTTTTACTTATAGCTTTATTCATTGTTTATCTATATATTTCTATACTACTGCAATTTGGGAAAGCAAGGATTCTTGCTTGATTCCCCTTGATTAAAGGCTTGGTTTATCATCTTTTGTCTTGTTCCAGGCAGGGCTAACATTGTTTTGCAGGTATCTAACACTTGGAAACCATTCACCTTCTTACAAGCCTCATTGTCAAGCCTTTCTTCATCTCCAAAATTGACCTATAGGGGTGATCATTCATCATCATCTCACTTTCCATATCAATCCCCCAGGGTCACTAGGATTCCCTCCTTGTGGTGATTGCATCATCACTAAAGCGAGGGGAGTGTCTGTCTAAGGTGACAGTGGGCAGGTACTCCTGTAGTTATCTCACCTTTGTGGTTTAGGTTGGGTTTTTCCCAAGCTACAATCGATGTGATAATAAGTGTAAAAGATTCTCTTGCTTTCTATATATATATATATTCGTTTAATGAAGGTTTTGTATCTATTTATCTTATCTATTTTAAAGATGCATTGGAAGCATACCTAGTGGATTTTCTAGCAATTTTACATTCATTGTCGTACCAAGGGTTGGTTGTATAGTTTTTCTTTTTATGTAGCACCTCAATAGAGAAATTGTTAGTTGAAGTAGAGACAGTTGTTGTAAAATTCTGATAGTTAGCTTTAATATTGTTCTGATACAATATGAGTTTTAAAGTCTTTTAAGAAGAGATCAACTTTTTGTTTTTCAAAAAGTAAGTGCCTTTGGTTGTTAGAGTGCTCCTCAACAAAGCTTTTGTGCATGGTAAAGTTAAGAGTTAGGGTTAGAGGTCTATGATCAGAGTCAGGTTCATGGCCATATAAAAGATCAAAGTTTGTTATTTGGTTGTATATGGGGATATTTGATAGTACATAATCAACAACACTACTACCCGACCCATCGATACAAGTCATGCTATTAGAATTTGGCCACTTCTTTAGACCATTGCAAATTATTAAATCTTGAGAACTACAAAGCTTGAGTAACTTAGTACCAAACAAATTCTCGATCAGGTCTTCAAAGTTTATTTTGTAACTGTTAGCTAAGAAAAGGTCCTCATCTAACCAAAGAGGATCAGGGTTGGCATCATTACTTAAAATAATAGCTTGATTGGTTGCAGTTCTAACATTGAAGTCTCCTAACAAGAGGATACTACCTTCATTTTTCATATTGTAGATATATTGCTCTAAGCTTTTGTAGGGACAATTTTTATCTAGATTGTTTTTTGTATAAAAAGTAGAGTTAAAAGGTGTGAAATAACATATTTCTATATTAAGGGTTGTCGTAATAATTTATATAGTAGTAATAATATAATAATGATAAACCCTAACAACTTTTGATGCTATTGAGCATAATTAGCTATATTAACGATGGTTGAACATATTAACCACATTGACCCATTAACCATTAATTCTCTTGTCTACCAACCTCCTAAATCACTAACCATTGACCATGGTTGACTACAGTTAACCATATTTATTGTGTTGACCTGCATATTAACCATTGTTCACCATATTAACCACATTAATTCATTATCCCTAAGACCATTGGCCCACTAATGTTGTAAGCTACTTATCCACTAATCCACATTTAACCACACAACCCACTAATCCCATAACCCATAAGCCTCCTAACATAGTAACCCATCAAAATTTCACCCTCATTGACCATATTAACCATGTTGACCATGGTTATCCACCATTGACCATTGCCAACCACTATTGACTACAAATACTACTATTGATATTTTTGACAATGATTTACCATTATTGATCACAATTGACCATTGTTAACCATCTTGAAAAGGGTCAACCATATTGAGACAACACAATTTTTCTAGCATGCAACTCCACTAGGTCCTATTACAGCCTCAAGGAGGCTTTGCTCATGACATGGTTCGAATACTTAGAGCGCCATTACGAGATTCTTCTAAAATACCTCAAGTGTTAGGAGAGTTGAAAATAGTCCCATTTTCTTATAACTATTGTGGCCATTAATTGGAAATTAATAAAATGACATTTTCTTATTGTATCCTACAAAACTACTACCTTTGGTAACCCTCTAATTGATAACCTCCTAACCCATATTAGCCTATTTTGACTAAATTGGACTATTAATTAACGTAGGTCAACTTACACAACTAGAAACTACCTAACCACTAATAATCCAATAACCACATAACCCATTAACCCCTCCATCATTAATCTCGGTAACTCACTAACCCCAAACCATCATTAACCATATTAACCATATTAATCATGACGTTGACCATGATTGACCACTGTTGGCCAAATTCACCATGGTTCACCATATTAACCACATTGACCCACTAACCCCTAACTTGCTAACCCACTAATGTCATATCCACTTATCCACTAATCCATATTGGAACAACATAACCCACTAATCCCATAACTCACAAACCTCCTAACCCAATAACCTTAGTAACCAAATAATCCTTCACCCTTAATGACCATTTTGACCAATATTCACCATAGTGGAATACCGTTAATCATGCTTGACCATTTTTGATAATATTGGCCATGGTTGACCATTGTTGACCATCTTGAGCCCCCAAAATTCAAGCCCGCAACTAGAAAATTGGGTCCCACCAAGGCTTGAAGGAGGATTTGTTGGCAACATGGTTCAAATACTCAGAGCTCCATCACTAGATTCTTTTAGATAGTGTCACGTGTTAGGAGAGTTGCATGTGAGTCCCATCTATATATAACTATATTCATTCATTGAAAATTAATAAAATTATCTTATTATATCCTACAAGCCTATTAACTTTAGTAACCCACTAATTCATAATACCCTATTTTGATTAATGTGGATTATTAGTCAATACAAGTCAGTTAATGAAACTATCTTCTACCTACCCCTAACCCACTAATTCCTTAATCCATCGATCCCAATAACTCACCAAGCCTCGACCACCATTAACCATATTTGCTAGAGTTGATCATCAATGGTTGGGGTCGACTATCGTTGGTCATATTCGTTATGGTTCATGATATTAAACATATAGACCCACAAGAAATTGGTTCATTGAACTAATAATATAGTAGCCACTTATCTACTAATCCATATTTAACCATATCAAGTTATAACCCTATAACCCACAAACCTCCTCACCTGATTCCTTAGTAACCCATTAACCCTTCACCCTCATTGACAACATTGACCACTATTGAGATTCTTGACCATTGTTATCCACAATTGACCATCTTGAGACCCTACACTTCTTCTAGCTTGCAACTAGCAATATATGTCCTGCTAAGGCATCAAGGATTATTTGCTTATGGCATAGATCAATTACTCAAAGCTCCATCACTATATTCTTCCTAGTCGCCTCAAGTGTTACAAGCATTACAATTGAGTCCCGGTGACCTATAACTGTTGTGGTCATTCATTGGAAATTAATAAATTATCTTCTCTTATTGTACCCTGCAAATCCACTAATTCTAGTAACCCACTAACCCATAACACCCTAACCCATATTGACCTATTTTGACTAAGTGTTATTAGTCAACATAGGTAAACTAACACAACTAGTTGAAATCTATCCTTGACCCACTAACTAACCCATTAACCCTGTATCCCACTAATCCATTAATCCATTAATCATAGTAACTCACCAACCCTTAACCATCATTAACCATATTAACTAATGTTGGCCATGGTTGATCACCATTGACCACGATTGACCATTGTTATCCATATTCAATATGGTTTATCATACTAACCACATAGACCTACTAATCGCTAGCTTGTTGACCCACGAACATCATAGCCATTTATCCATTAATCTATATTCAACCATATAGCCTTCTAATCCCCTAACCCACAAACCTCCTAACACAATAACCCTAGTAACCCATTAATCCTTCACCCTCATTAACCATATTGACCACCATTGATCATGGTTGACCACCGTTGATTGTGGTTGACCATTGTTGACCATTGTTAGCTATAGTTGACCATCCTTGACCATTTTGAGACCCCACAATTCTTCTAGCTTTCAACTAGCACAGAGGGTCCCGCCAAGGCCTTGAGGAGGCTTTACTTATGGCATAGTTAGACTACTCATAACTCCATCACTCGGTTCTTCCCAACTATCTTGAGTGTTATGAGAGTTATGATTATGTCTCATTTACCTATAACTTATATTGTAGTTATTCATTGGAAAATAATAAAATTATCTTGTCTAATTGTGTTCTACAACCTCACTAACTCTAGTAACCATTAACTTGTAACCACTTAACCAATATTAACCTATTTTAACTAATGTGGACTATTAGTGAACATAGGTCAATTAACACAACTAGCTACCGCTTACTCCTAACCCATTAACCATCTGACCCACTAATCACATTAACTCACTAACCCTTGACTATCATTAACCATATTAACCATCGTTAACCACATTTGTTCATTATTGGCTACTATTGGGCATATTCGCTATGGTTCACCATATTAACCACCTTGACCCACTAACCCTATCTCTCTAACCCCATAATACTAACCCACTAACTATGTAGCCACTTTTCCACTAATCCATATTTAGCCACATAGCCCACCAATCCATAATCCACAAACCTTATAACCCTAATAACCTATTAACCCTTAATGACCATCATTGACCTTGTTGACTATCGTTGACCATTATTGATCATGGTTGACCATCATTGACTTTTTTACTATGGTTAGCCATTATTGATCATGGTTGACCATCATTGGCCTAGAAAATATATGACCCCTTAACACATACACCTCCTAATACACTATAACTACTAACTACCTTGATGCTAGACACACAATGACTCCTAACACACTAATCCATTAACAATCCTACGCACTAATACCTAATGTAGTTTGGAAGAAGATGAAGACTCTTTTTTATAAAACCGACGAAAGTCAAGTTATCCAGATTGAGAAAGAGTTGATCTCTCTGAATCCTCTCTCTTTTGAAAGAATTGAAGACTATATGGCCCATTTGAAAGAACTTCAATTTAAATTGGTTGAATAAAGAAAATATTTTCCCAAGAAAAGATGGTAAGGTCATAGAATTGATCCCAATGAATCTGAAGACACTATATGATGTGTTATGTTCGAAATTCCATGCCAGTTGGACCACTTGGAAAGATGATGGTAAGGATTATGCCTTTGATTCTTGATGTGGTTTACTATTAAGGCACAAGAGAAATTGCTCGATGAAGGGAAACTTGATGTCAAGCAATAGGCCCATTTGCTTAAGGGTAAAGGTTGACAAAATTATAGAGAAAGAGGTTGATAGGAGAAGGAACTCAATCATGTTGACCAAAGTGACAAGAAAAAGCATGGTGATCATACCTTAACTAAGAAAGGTAGAAAGAAGAAGACCTATTACTACCATAGGAAATTGGGACATATGGTGAAGGCTTGTTGGTAGAAGACCAAGGACATATGGGAGAAAATGAAGAAACGTCAAGGAGACATGTCAATTGGAAGATTAACTAACTTGCAAAACCAAACTTGAGAGTGTATAACTATACATTTTATGTTAGTGCTTCTCATGACTTACATGCTCATACTTCTCAGAGTGAATGGATAGTAAGCTCTGGTTGCACCCATCACATGGCTAAGGATGCTTCTCTCCTTTCTTCATTAAAAGAAGCTATAGAAAAATAAATATTTATAGCTGATGATTATGAGCTTAATGGTGTGATCATTGACATGGATTATTTACCTAACATAAGTGCTAATTTGTTCTTGGTACCCAAACCAACCCATATTGGTAATAAAGTAGAGATTTGGCTAGATTGGTTTGTTGTGAAGGACATGAAGAAAATCTTTGTTATTGTTGTTGAAGGCTTATTGGACCAGAAGGATCAACTATATAAGTTATGTGACCTTCCCAAGGAAGAATCTAGATTGATTGCACTCATATCCCACTTTAAAAACTGGAGTAGATTATGCCATGAATGACTCAGACATTTGAATCTCTGGAGCATGAATCTGAATTAAAACACAATATGGTTGCTAGTCTACCTACAATTATCCCCCTTGATGAAGCATGTGAAGGATGTGTGCTTGGAAAGCATCATTAAACTGCTTTTGAAACAAGGAAAAATTGGAGAGCAAAGACTCAACTGGAACTTGTCCATAATGACCTATGTTCCATGAACAAACCATCTTTAATTGGTGTAAGGTATGCATTGACCTTCATTTATGAATTTTCCATGTATACTTAGGTATATTTCTTGAAGAATAAGAATCATGTCTTTGAAAAGGACAAGGAATTTAGGGCATTTTTTGAAAAGAAATGTGATCGACTTGTGAAATGTTTGAGATCTAACAATGGAGGAGAATATGTGAGCAAAGAATCTGAAAACTACTTGTTACATAATGGTATCTCTTGGCATAGATTTGTACCTTACACACCTTAGTATATCTTGACAGGATTAGTAGGTTCATCTCACTTGCAGATCTTTTGGAGATAGTGAGTCGAGAGTTGATAGTCAACTAGAAGAGTTGTCTAGCAGGTTGACTATGGAATTGACTCAGAGAAGGACTAATAGATCGACTAAGCATTAATCTCGTTGGATAATTAGAAAAAACCAATCGACTTGTATGCAGAACAAGGTATAAATTAAGGAGTTCATTATGCACTCTAACCAATCTATGTGGACCTCATCTTCCTCACTTAAGGGGAGTTGGTTACATCTTGGTGCTATATAAGATGGCCCTATGGGTCGATCTAGGTGTGCAATATMTAAACATGTGTATGTGTTGTGTTGATAAAMATTTTGGTTTCTTACACTTCTTTGTATATTGAGMTATGCTCAATTATGCTTAAGTGATKTAATGATGTCTTTAGACAGGTCCACCCCTATCTTGGAATAATAAYTCTCTGATCCCTCTGATCCTCAAACAACCCCTAACCATTATGAMCTCATACACATTATACTTGYTGAGACCAAYATGATCTCTTTGAGCCTAAGTTTTTTATAGTTTCTAATTGAGATACTATTTATGTCTCTAATGATGTCATGTATGGCACAATTGTATCATAAATAAAGCAGCACAAACTCTCAAACTTAAAAAAGAAAGGAACACCACAATTGCAAAAAGGGCCTTTTTTTTTCTCAAAGAGGAGAAAACAAGAGGATATTGTGAAGAGGGGAAATTAGAGGGAGAGATTATGAATAGGACAAGGGAGGAGAGGAGAGGATATTGAAAGACATCACCAATTTTTTCCAGGTAAGTGTTTTAAGAACTTAGGGTTTCAACTTTTTTAGCATTATAATTATCTACATGTCTCTTTAAATTTTTAGATAAATGTGCTTGTTTCCACATACCCTATAGTTAAGAGGGAAAAGATACTTGTTTTGTCTTAACTTCTTGGAAAATATTACCAACATTAGAGCATGGTATAGTTCTTGGTTTTCTTATTGACTATCATGAGTGCATGCTCATAAGACTCTTTATCATCATCTTTATCATTTTTGAAAGACTATTCCTTGACCATTCATGCTTATGATCATTCAAACTTATGTCTACTTCATCGATTCCAAATAGGTTCATGTAATTGTGTTTTGGAGACTACAATTTTAAGGCAAGACTCTTTGTTTAAACTCATATTTGGTTCTCCACTTCCAAAGTGTTTCACGTGAATGCATTTTGGAGGTTCTAGTTTTGAAGATGTACTCATTTTGGTAAGATCTCGATAGCAGTTCATGACAATCAAGATTGAATGATTGTTTTGGTAGCTACTCCCATATTCAAGTGTATTTATTTGTAGTACCGTGATATTCAAGACATCTTTTACAAATTGTTGACAGAGATCAACTTTCGTATTCTACTTAGGAATGAAGGAAGTTGCCATTAAAGGGGGATAATTGTGATGTCCCTTCCTTAACCCCAAGTCAAGCTTAAGGGAGAATGTTAGTTATGTCACTTACTGAGTTAATTCATCAATCATTCTAATTATGTTAAGAAATCTAATTATGTTAGCTAGTGATACTTTCCGTTACTTAATAAAAATATGTCTAATTGTCCCACTTGAGAGGTAATGAAGAAGAAAGTGGGAGTTTTAATTATAAAAAGGCTTTCAAGCATTAGAATAGGATCCTTTGGGAAGAATGGTATTGCAAGCAATAAGGGAGAGACTAATTTGGACAAGTGTAGCAACCGTATTGCCCTTGGATTTGGCTTGAGAAACCATACTACCCTTCAATTTGGCTTAAGTTGGCACCCAAGAAAAAGTTTTAGTGTTTGTGTTGCGTAAAAAGTTTCAATGTTTGTGTTGCATCCATACATTCTCAAGAAATTTGTTGTGTTTGCGTTGTAGATTCTGAGTATTCGGGTGTTGCTACTATGAACAACTACTGGATTTTTCCATGTTAGTGCTCTAGAAATGGCTATCAATTATATTGTTGAATATTGCTCAAATTTCTTTTGTTATTACCAAACCACTGGTGTTAACACTGAATTTACTATTGTTATTGTTGTTTTTTTATATTGTTTATTAATGTTAGCCCACTTTTAGTTGCAAATATCACATCAGTTTCCAAATTCCGGATCTCTATGTAAGTTTTGTGTGTTTAAAAAAATCAGATTTCAAGTTAGGTTCATAATAGTGGTATTAGAACCACTTTCTTGGCCTTGTGGGGGGGATCACCAACTATGGAAGAATTTTCTAGATGCATAGAAGTTATCAAAGGAATAGTGCACTTGTTATGTCTCATTGATGAATATCCTGGTTTATGGGAATATTATAATGAATAACCTCTCGAAGGCATAAGTTTTTCATAATATGTTCAACTTTATGAAGAAGATCAGAGGAGATGGATCTTGGGACTCAAATATTCGATGGAGGAGGAATCTATAGGTGATGAGGAACATGCAAGCCATCTTGAGGACAACAAGGATGAAGTCATAACCCCACCAATCCACAAATTGGATGGTCCATAGTTTGAGAGTGCTTTATCAGTATCAACTTCGTCATATGTTAGAAATGGTGTAGAGGACGCTACTAGATCATCAAAGCTCATTACATGGCATATTGAAAATGATGTTATTGATCATGATTTAGCTATTAATATCTTAGTGGTCTTAGATGTTAACCAATTTTTTTTAAAATGTTTTGCAACTATTTTTGTTGCTCGGGAAGCCCATCATCAATTGTTATATGTTTTAGAATCTCATCTAGCCAACAAGGATGCTCTACTAGAAGATTGTTTTTATGGAAAGGTAGAAGTTAGTGAATTAATAATAAACTCAGAAATGATCAAGTTTAACGCTTCTACACATATATTGGGTGTACACCAACTTTTGAGCATATATGGGCACTTTATCGATTTTGAGCAAGAATGGGTTGTGTTACCACCTAAACTAACACCCTAGTGGAAAGTCCAACCACATGTGGTACCTTGGAGCAACAAGATGGAAACTGCACCACTGTCACCTTAGTAGAATATTCCCTTCACTTTAGGCCATCTCCAAAGGCCAAGGGGGATATCCCTATCTACCAATTATATATTGATGAGTAAATATTTTTAGTGAATTAATACCATGCAAACTTATGATTTACTTCAATGAATCCACAATATGTATGCCAATGTAAGTACAAGAATTCCAACAAGTGATTAAATGCCTTAAGATAACAATATAAGATCAATAGCATAAATAAAAAATTATCCACTTAAAAGAAAGAGTTAGGAGCTAGTGGATGTGTATGCCAAATCTAATATAAAGATAAACAATAAAGACAACTTCATATTTGCACTAAGATGATTATCATTCCAATAAATGAAATTGAGAAGAGGCTACTTGTCATAAACCACTTTAAGCTACTTTAGAGCACTAGGAATGAAATTGGCGAGCATAAATTGATGGTGCAATGTATGCTTTGAGTGCCAAACGATCATATACTGAAATAAGGACTAGCTCAAGGTTGTCTCACACTTCTAAATCTGTTTTAATGATGAATAAACATGGAATTCTAGATTTAGAGTGAAGAAATAAATCATCCAAGAGAGAGATTTTCTACTTATACACAATACATCTTGGACATTTTAGCTAGGGATTGAGATATGCAACAAATAAACAACCCAAGGATGTTAGTATCAAGCTCACAATAGATATATCAATATAATAAATAAGAACTTGAAAGAAAAGAGTGAATTCCCCCTTAGGTTATCCAATGTTAGCACTAGAATTCACCCAAACAATCTCCAAATAAATAATATGCAATTAGAAGCAACTTGGAGATGAAATTCACCACTAGAATTGTAAGATAAAATTATGGAAATATTATAGCTAATGAAATAGAATCTAGGTCTAGATTTAAATGAACTTTTAAGCATAAAACCTAGTTCTACGATTTCCTCAAATCTGATTTTTTATTTTTGTTATGTAATTTCTAGATTTGAGAAAGCTTTGAAATCAACCCAAGACAAGATAAATAAATCATTGATGCACAAAATTATAGGGCCGATTTGCCTCTTTAAGGTTTAGAGATAAGAAATGAAGCACAAACCCTTGATCAACTAGTCTAGAAAATGGAATGAACAACGACCTTTGCACTAGACTAGGAAATAAATCCAAATTATGATTTTTCTTTGTTTTTACATTAGATTTTTTTTTTAAACAAAATAAAAGATTTGAATTTTAGGGTTTTTGGTTTGTTGTTGGGAGAAGACAAATGCCTTATTCCAACTAGGGCTTATGGGGTCAAGAAGTATTCCCCTCGTAGAATCGGTCTATCTTATCTTAGTGGTTCAGGGCTAATAAACTAGAACCCTAGGGGTAAATTAGTCTCTTATCTAATCAATATAAAGTATGTAGACCAAGGCTCTACAAGAAGGGTTTCCCAAGGAATCACCTTCACCAACAAGATCAACTATAGCTTGATAAAAATACTAAATACCCTTGCTAGGGATCAAAAGGAAAAACAAAGCAAGGAATTGAGCACTTACCAAACTAACAAAGGAAGAAGGAAGGGATTTGGCCTAAAACATCTTCCATGCAAGTGTTAGTCTTACCCTTAAATACCCTTCAAATGGATTGATCTTGAAATTTTGTAGTAGCCTTGAGAAAACACGAGAAATATTTAATGCACCAAAATAAACCAAGATAGAAGAGCTCCAAGAATTGACACCAACACCTCAATAGGTAGATATTCAACAAAATTGTATTATCAAAGAAGTAGCCAACAATAACAATCAATTGGAATGAGAGGACAAGCCTCTATTTATAGATGAGGCTTCATCATCCTTCTCATTCAATATCATTTTCTATTTCCCTATATCTAGCCTAGGAGAACTACAAAAATGACTTGTCTTCCACTAACTAAAGGAGACTAAGTCAAAATGAAATAAATATGTGCCACATGTACAATAATCCCTCCAAGAGAGGAGACCATCCAATAAAAGGAGGTCAACTAGGGTCCAAAAAGCCTCAATGTCTCTCCCAGATGCAAGGAGAGACCCTCAAAACATTGTAAGATGCTCCTCCCATGAAGAAAAGTCCAACAAGATGCCAACATCTAGCGTCAAAGCATGGAACAACCACACGTGTGGGGTAAATGAGGTCCAGAAGAGAGGATGACTCCTCCAAAAGAGATCCAATGTCTACATGTGAGGTCTCCAAGGTGAAAGAATATCCTCACATCATACAATCAACCTCCACAAACCATCGAAGGATTCTCCCCTAGTCAAAAAGTGCCCACACGTGCCATATGAATCATCTAATGGCTAGTACAATGGTCCTCCAAGGAAGTCGGCCCTCAAATCATGTGCAAAATGCCTCTAAATGAGTGAATGAAGAGGTTGCTCAAGGATCTAGGACGTGGTATATCATGAGAAGACCAATGCATGTAGAAATAGCCCCAAAGTGCATGGGGATCCATGAACTGCCTTGAGAACTATCTTTGCATGAGAAAATATAGAGTCATCTCCAAGAGTCCATGGCCAAAGTATGATAAATACATAAAGGGGATCCATGCTTAGGCATAAGATAAGTGCGCTCCCATAGTTATCACAACCTTTGCAACATGAACAACACTTTTATATAGAGTGAAGTGAAAAAGCCTAGAGGTTCTCTAAGTCATGTGTCCTAGTAGATCCACCCGAAGACCCTCATGTACCTACTTCGGCCATAAATGACCTGCAAGGGATAGTTAGCCAAGCCATAAAGGTAAGGACTATCCCAAGATGGGAACTAAGAGGACGGGCCATGACCCATCACAAAGGGTCTAAAGCTACCACCTAGGTAAAAAACACTTTTAAATAGATCATCTAAGCATGGTTCAATACAATACATGAGTGCAAGAAGGGTCACACTTTCGGTGGGTCAATGATACAATAGTACAAAGCATCGTGGTGGCA
The DNA here is from genome assembly GCA_010110895.2 of Picea sitchensis. Lineage (NCBI taxonomy): Eukaryota > Viridiplantae > Streptophyta > Pinopsida > Pinales > Pinaceae > Picea > Picea sitchensis. The sequence continues at coordinate 66,060 of SNQJ01S0035967.1, read as the reverse complement.
CACATGATCATGGAAATTTGGGCTCTAACGTAATCAAGATAGGCATAATATCTACTCATATGATAGGTCACATTTGACGGAAAAAATATGAGGTGCATTGAAGTGAATCTAAGGTGTAACAACTGGCCCCAACTCCGAGACATGTGCTCATCTTAAGAGTACACAAGAACTCCAGAATCTACAAAATACATGTTAACTTTAAACATTCTCACTAAATGGATGTCAAATACAGGGTCGGGGTGAAGACACAAGTACCTTTCCCCTTCCCTAAGATAGAAATAAATCCACGTGTAAATGAAATTGAACTAAGAACAAGTTAGTAGCACCGTATCTCATAGAAATATATATAACATGTGAGCATCGTTTTACTTTATTCTAAAACAAAATAAAAAGTAGAAATCAATAAAGTGAATGAAACACACAAGTAAACTAAGGTTAAGAAACTTACTATTTTACAATGATGGCCCATGGCATTAGATGTTATATTCATAGAACATTTTCAGAATTTTCCCATTCATGGGCAAAGGTAGTCTTTCACCATCCAAATGACTAAGATATAAAGAATTATTACCTACAATGCTTTCAATTTATAAGGTCCCAACCAAAGGCTTTCGAACTTACCATGCTTACTTGCCTTTTCAATCCTTGTTATAAGGTCCCAACAAAAGGATTTCAAACTTATCGCACTTACTTTCCTTTTCAATCCTTTTGTTCCGCATGAGAACAAGATCGTCCTTCTAGAAACTCCTTAGGCGAGCCTTGTTGTCGAAATTGATTTTTACCTTCTCTTGATTCTTTACAAGATGATCAAAGGGGCATCTTCGATTCTCATCAAGCTCGATAAGCTACTTGATTCTCTTTTGAACTACATCTTGATCATATGAGAAATGTTGTATTATCTTGTAGACCAGGATCTTCAAATGAACCAACAAAGTTACTTCCATCCTGTAGACTAGCTCAAATGGGCTTTTCCAGTGGAACCTTTATTTTGAGCTTGATTATAGGTATGAACATCTTAACATTATCATTAGGATTAGGGGGTGGCTCAACAATATGGATGGTTTTCGGCTTAGGATCGACCCTAGCTCTAGGAGAGCTTAGGATATCTAGCTTCCTTGCTAAAACCCAATCATTATCTATGCTCTTAGTTTTTCTTTTAGCATCCATTAGATTAGTTGGCTTAGCTTCATTTAGAAAGAAACTGAATTGGCCAAAGAATTCAAAAAGTACAACAAGATAGTGGTTGGGGTAGGTTGATGGCTTTAAGGAATATCTTGGATTATTTGATCAAATCAAAGATTAAATTCATCCATAGTTTCATTTTCATTCCTCTTCATATTAATTAAAGCATTCAAAAAGACCTACCATCTCTTTTTTCCAACCATCTACCAAAGAAAACATCTTTACGAGCATTAAGAGAGTTAATACTATTACCAAGTAGTCCAATAAACCATTTTCTAGCATCTTTCTTCAACGACAAAGCAAAACATTTATAAAACACATCAAGATGTTCAATTCCAAGAGTTCTAGCAAAATCCATGAAAGCATCCCAATGTTCATTAGCACCAATAACATTATCACCATGAAATAAATGCATATTTTCCAATGATTTAGGCAATTCATGAGGTTGTTTGGCAACATTAGAGAAGTTAAATGGCTTGTAACAATCGGTCAACCAAGGGTAGCCATTTGATTTTGATTAAAGACAATTGAATTATCAACATATAACCTTCTTATCTTGCACAGATTCAAGTCATAATTGATTATTAGCTTCTCTTGTCTTAAGCCTATATCTTCTTCGTGTATAGACACTTTCAAGTTCAGGCACAAGATGAATTAGACATTGGGCATTCCTTCTTGTAGTGTATCTCTTTGTTATATTTTCTTTATGTGGAGTCGTCGGATGAGATATTTAAATTAACAGTCATAACATTCTCATCAACATACACATGCAAAATAAATCCCAACAAAATCTAGAGATGGATTTTATCCTCAACAACAATGCCAAAAATGTTACCACACAAATTGTACTTAATGATAAAGCCCTAATCCACATGGTACAACTTAAGGGGCAATTGTTAGGACAATCACCACTGTCACCTCAATAACCTAACCTCTTCACTTTAGGTTGGCTCTGCTTTGGCTCAATGGGGGGTATCCTTAGTAAGATTATTAAGGCCAAGCAATAAGACACAATGTGAAGTGAGAGCAGCCTTAGTAAAACAAAGTTTTGGGGCTTTTAGGGTTTTAAAACACGTGATGGAAGGAAGTATAGATCAATGCCAAATCCTACAAGAGAAATGGAGTTAAGGTGAACCAACGAAGTTTATGGAGCCAATAAGAAACCCTCTTAACCATTGGTCTACTTCATTCAAGGATTAGGACTAAAAGATTAGAACCAAGAGGTAGAATAATCCCTCATCCAATCAAAATTAACAATGGAGATCAAGGTTCAACAAGAATGAATCTTCATAGGAATAACCTTCAGCAACAAGATCAACTATGGCTTGATAATCTTACTTAATACTTATTTTTAGGGTTCCAAGATGGATAGACAAAGCAAGGCACCAAATAAACACCAAACCAACAAAGGGAGAAGGAGAGAATTTATCTTGGAAAATCTTCTTTCCAAGTGGTAGATTTACCCTTCAAACAGATTGATCTAGTTAGCTTGTAGAAGACTTGAGCGTTTCACCATTAATCCTTATGCACCAAATAAGATTCAAGATAGAGAAGCTTCAAGAATTTACCACAATCATCTACGAAGAAAGAAACCTTGACACAACCATATGCTCCAAGAAAATATTTCAATTAAGCTTGAGGAGTGGAAGTTCCAAAAATCCAACGATGGGTGATAATGAGGAAGGACACCTCTTTATCGAGTGTTACTCATCTTCCTTTACAATAAAATAAGAATATCTCATGTGAGATCCTTAGATCTAGCCCAGGGAGGGACAAAATATGACTTTCCTTCAGCTATCTAGTAAAAAATACAATAAAAATGAGGTGGTCAAGTCACATGTACAATAATCCAAGTGAAATAGGCCCAAGAGAGAGGAACATCTCCATCAACGAAGGAAGAGGTTAGGTCAAATGTGCAATGTCTAGCCTCCAAAGGCCTCCAAATAGGTAGATCATCAACAAGTTCCTCAAATTAGGCCATGGAAGCCTCCTCCAAGATGTACGTGTAGGTCTCCAAGGTAAAAAAGTCCTACAAATCATGAGTAAGACCCCTCAAAAGGGGTCAACCCCATCAAATCAACTCTAAAAGGTCACGTGTGAAGTCTTCAAGGTGTAGCAATTCTCCTTAAATCATGTGAACCATCTCCTCAAGTCAAGGGAGAGCATAGTGAGGGTAATGTTCCCAAGTCAATATTCCAGGAACATCACGTTTTACGTGAATTTTAAACTATTTCTAGTTGTGGCATTTCGTCGAGCACTTTGCTTATTATGGTCCTTTAGGTTGCACTGGGGTTATACTGATGATTTTAATGTGTGTTTGCAACAATAATCAAGAAGATACATCAATGGAACATACCTCAACTAGATGCAATGTCAACAATACAAGAGATAACTCAAAATACCTCAGATCTAATCTTTATTCATAATAGTAGAAGAACTGATACAATAGATCTACAGCTCTGGTACAATATAGCATAAGAGAATATAACAAAATGAGGATGGCCCTCAATCGAGATCAGAAGAGAAGATACAAGCCTCCAAAGGCCACCTAACCACCATATATGAATATTAGGATGAGATCTCGGCCCTCTACAGTGCCAAACCCCCAAGCTGGATGAGCTACGCCCTGCTGGAACAATGGATACCCTCAATAATTCAACCTTGTTGCTCAAGACCCCAAAACCCTCGATGAAGATGCCAAAATGTAGATCGGGACAATCCCAAGCTCCGGGTGAAGTCTTGGAATGATTGACAAGGTTCTGACCCACCAAATGCACAATCTCCTAATCTGGCTTGCGCCCTCCTCGATGAATGAAGGCCAATAATTCAACCTCTCTCCTAGAGGCCTCCAAATGCTCCGCAAAACCACTGAAATGATAGATCGGGGCACGGTTACCTCACTGGTGAAGTCCCAAGCGAAATAGTGAAGATCTGAGCTATCAAATGGGTGAAACCATTTTCTGAAGTGTACCCCTCTCCTCCAATTTGCCCAATTCTCTAGTAAATCAGATGGCACATAAAACTCCTTCGGAATGAACTAGAACTGATAACCAAGACCCTGCAATGAAAACCCAGGTGATAGAATCTCCAAAAGCCCTTCCAATCTCTTGGATCGAACTTCCCTCAATGAATGGTGTGCCCCCCTTGTTGGAAACCCTCAATGGTGCGCCCTCTCTCTTCCTATACCTGTTGCTGGTGTAGAACTCTCCTGCAACTAAGTAGATCTGAAGTAGAATGGTGTGGGTGGAGTATTGCATCCCCGAGACCAAGCTTGGAACAAGATAGGTGGAATCTTTCACCACCGAATTGTCCTCTAGGGTTTGTTAAGTCAAAACCCTCAAAACCCCCAAAACCCCCAAGGCATGGGCTCACTAGCTAGAAGCCAGATAGCAAAACTGATAATCAACATGAATCAAATAATAGAGGCCCTTGTCTCTCTTTTATCCTTCTTGCTCACCTTGTCTCTCTAAAGTGACTTTATTTTATTTAATGATTAATTAATTAATTAAATCACTTTAATTAATTAATTAACCATTTTACCTCTGAAAAGTACCTTATCTCTCCTTGTGGCTTCCCGGGCCACTGCAAGTCACTTCTCATCATCCTATCCTGTAGTGTTGTTCCTCCTGATTTCAATGAGCTATTACACTAAGAGGTTCCTCCAAGTATTATGCCTAATATGACCTCCTTAGTGAATTTAATTAACCTATAGCCCAAAATAACTCAAAATCATGGAAATCGTCGGAATGCAACGAAACCAAAACCAAGTTGTGCGGAATGGATCATAATGATGAAATAAGATGAGCGATGCAAGCCGAACCCCAAAATACCCCTCAATAGCCCATGTACTCACTATAACCTCCATCTGACAACTCTGGTCATCATAACACTCTGTAATATAATGATGTCCCAAAGTGGGGACATTACAGTCCTCCATGCTAGAAATTGCTTGTCCTCAAGCAATAATTGAGTCAATCCACATATAATACATTGGTCCCATGTTCACCTGTTAGACACAAAGTAGGCTCCCTCCAAAGATGAACTATCACACACTCTACCCCATGTATCCCATATCAAGACGTGAACTACAATCCCCTGTGAGGCATAATCATGTAACATGCCAACACCATGAGTCTCATGTCCATGACACATGGCCTCATTCCATAATGAGTCCATCCTCCAAGTCCATACCAAGACCAACACGGTCTCCATCAACTGCACATGTTGCTACCATAGTGAGATACTGTAAGACCTCGATGAATCACCCTCAAGTGTCGTGCTCTCCTCAACACTGAAGCTCAATGGAAAGTCAAAATAACTTTCCCCTGCAAGGGCCCACTCGCTTCCATCGGTCAATGAAATGCTCAGCCTTGCAATCCCTGGGTCCCATGCTAGTCTCTGCCAAAGATCACCATGTTGGTGCTGCACTACTCTGATCATGATTGTCTGCTCCCTGTATACATATTGGATCTCCCACTCCTGGATCCTCATGCTAAAATACCTGTGGAACCCAGACCTGCTGTCAAGGAGCTGCACCTATAAAAGTAACTCTGTGGAAGTAACACCTACCCAACCATCTCCATACTCGATCATGAGTATCAGAAAGGAGAAACTATCTCGCTCCCTAGGACAAGCCCCTGCCAGCCCTCTCACAGCCAACCCGAAGTGAAGTATGTGGCTCTCTGGAGCAACCTGGGTCATCATGAGGTGAAATGACCTACTAATAAAATGGACTCTCGGATCCCATGGAAAACTTGGAAGTTTATCACTTCCAATCCCTGCTAACTGCTCCTGTGTCATACTGATCACTGTTGGAAGCCCTCCGTGCTCATCCTCATGAGAATCTGTATCGGTGTCACCCTCTAGGTTGTATGCTATCCCATGGCCAATGATGCTCACCATTACGCACAAAGTCTCAACTGTCTGCCTATGATGATCCACCCCTATCCCGTTGTATGTCGTAAAAGCACTCCTGTTAGGTGGTCTCGGCCTACCCACTTTCCATGTCCTCTGCCACTGTTTATTTCTCCTCATGCTGTTGTCTATGATAAAAGTGTCAGGAAAGGCTAACAGAAACATCTGTAGCTGATTGTAGAACTGGAAAATATCACATGCTTTGGTCAATCCCAAGGATTCAACCAAAAGCTCGTCCACCGGTACTCATGGTACATACTCGCCTGTAATCATCATCACCCCTATGGCTACTTCTACTGTGAAGGTGATCTCCCAGTACTATGTGCTGCTGCAAGGGAGAGACATCTCCATGCTCTACTAAGTGTGTCTCCTCCTTGCAAGACAATACACCCCTCTAAATCCTACAGTACATCTCTGCATGTCTCTGTGAGCTATCACTCACCACTGTATGCTCCTGCATACCCATGTAATCCCTTGTATACTCCTACAGTATCATGGATCCTGGGTGTACTACTGAATCAACCTCTACATGAAGGTCAACCACTCCTGAAATACAAATGGAAGTGTTCTCAAAACTGCCCTAGGCTCTGGAGTCCTCATGCATGTGTGAGTGCTTGACTGTCTCAAAGATCCTCGTGGAGGGTAGCTCCTAC
>SNQJ01S0035967.1:21804-41996 GCA_010110895.2 Picea sitchensis | reverse complement strand
ATTGGTTGTTTGAAATTGTGTTCATTTAAAGAAAAAGGAAGTATATTTCGTAGCTTACATCATTCCGGAAACACCTTCTCCCTACTGTAGATAGAATTCATTGAACGAAAATTTGCATCATTCATTTCTATTTGCATATTGTTGGGTCAAAGTCTTACACAACATCGATTTCATTCCCGTCTCCCTCGTGAGTAACAACAACCTTTTAAAATATTGCGAAAATATAAAACTTAATTAGTAATTTTTTCTAGGGATATTTTACACCAACATTAGCTAGGCTAGAGCTTTGGAATAGGCAATGAGACACACTCTCCAAAGCACAAAACACACAATAGCATCTTGTGATAGGGAGTGTAAAATTCCATTTGCAACATTTTGTCCTGGGAAGCCCTTCTCATAGAAGGGTCAAACCTGAGTTTGCATTGAGATCGGCAAAGTTACTCACCCTGCTTTGTTGATATCGGTGTAGATATTGCACGTATTATGGGGGTTGCTTGAAGGTATACCCAAAATGATGAGTGGAAGCCTCTCGAGTTGATTTTGGGCTAGATACCCTGCCCTTGTGTGTGGATCGAACTGTCGACTGTCTCCCCATGCATCATTGTTGTTTTTGGTAGCCTTAGTTGTCTATCTTCTTAGGATCTTACATGAGGTGACTGTGGAGGGGCAATTCTTCATGGTACCCGGAATCGAAATTGGTCAGACTCACTCGGGCTCCTTGGAGTGTATACCCACGATTATGTGTGGGAGCTTGCACCAGGGTGTAAGTCTGTTAAGAAGGTCGTCAACATAACTTTTCCACCCTAGCCTAGCCCCTGCTTGTCTCGACTTCATGATGTTGGATTTCATCACCAACTAGTGACTTCGGAACAATAAGGTTTTGTTTGATTGGTTTTGATTCCTAGATTCTACTAGCGAGTGTTGTTTGTTTACATAGTTGGCCATAGATTTTTTCCGTAAAATTTTTGGTTCGACCAACATTGACCCTCCACGTCGTTCACGTAGGATTCAAGGACTGCCTCCGGAAGATCTGGAAGTTTCCCAACCCTTGCTCCCTAATCCACCGGAGGACTCTCCTCAACAGAGTGAGATCCAGGACCACATACCTTCACAAGCAGAGAGAACTGACTCTTTAGAAAGTTTTCGAATCATTTCTGATTCTTTGGATGCTTTCCGCTTACCTCCTGGATATGAGAGACGTATTCTCTGACTGAACTCGTCCGTAGAACTTGTTGTTGACACTTCTGGACTACCAACTTGAATCCTTGCCGGCCTTGAAAATAAGGATCCTTTTTGGACCACTGACATATCTCGAACTCTGACTTCTAGGCGGAACCTTCCCGGCTCAAAGGCAGAAGCTGAGATACCTGTCGTTTATGAACCACCCAAGACATCTAATACATTTACGATACCTTTAGATCACTTCAACGGTACAACTTGTTATTTCTTCGTTGGTTCAGAGGTTGTTCCTAGCTCAACTATCCCTCTTCAACATGCCCACTCCACAATGGTCCCAAACACTACGATTATCCCCACCGAGAACATGGTGGCTAGCCAACCTCCTATTGGTACACTGCGTTCATCTAGACAAATCCCGTCACACCTTCTTGGGTATAATGCCTTGAATTCTTCTATCCCCATTCCTACCCAAGTTCCATCCAGAGCTTCTGGATTTTTTACTCCTCTTGGGTATAATGTTTCTTCTGGTTCTATTCCGACACCATCCCAGTTCCTCTTTGGAGGGTCTTATCCACCTTTTATAGGAGGATTCATACCTAATGGCTCTACTACCTTTGGAGTTTCTACTCCGTTATTCACTTCTGGTTATCAGATTCCTATTGGGGGACAGTATAACCAAAGGGGGCAAACTCAATTTGGAGTTCAAACCCAAATTGGGGCATCATCCTCACCTGGAGGACAACCCCCACTCGGAGGATATAATCCACAATATGGACAGAACATCCCCAGATCACTAGCCCAGTATTGGAATCTTCTTATTCAAGGAAATCCCTAATCATCTGGGGGGAAACAACCTCAAGTTATCTCTTTTATACCCCCTAGTTCGGGCCAGTCATACCTCGGTTCTTCGAATCCCATTTGGAGTTCGAACGTTCAACCTAGTGTCCCTCCCCAAGGGAACATCCCCAACCAGTACAACCCTATGGGCTACATGCCTCCACACACACGTCTGAATCTATTAGGACCTTCACCTCACATGCAAACTTCTTATGGTCCTACTGGTATACCAATGAGACTCCCTCCCCAAAGTCACCAGTATCCTCCTGTGAATAGACAATTACCCTTTTTAGCCACTTTGGATCTACCTGATTTGTCTAGAATCTTGAGAGATCCTATCCTACATTCTCCCCACTGGCTCATTATACTGGCCAAATTACCGTCCTACATTTCAAAATTTGATGGTAAACTGAGAGAGGATCCGAACAACCATGTCATGACTTTCCACCTTTGGTGTTCATCCAACTCTTTGATGGATGATTCCATTCGGTTACGACTCTTCCAACAAACTCTCACGGGTTCGGCTGCAAAGTGGTATATAGAACTACCATGAGGTTTCTTCACTAACTTTAATACCCTAGTCATGGATTTCCTTACACACTACCAATTACCGATCCATTATGAAATAGGAACCGAGATCCTGAGTTCCTTCAAGCAAACTAAGGCCACTCACATATCTGATCATATTCATGAGTGGAGATGAAGAGGATGTTTGATCAAACTCAATCTCCTCGATCAGTTATTGGCAGAGTGGTTCACGAAATCATTTTTGAATGAAATTTCTCGTGATATTTCCATGGGTGGAGTTGTCACCGAAGAACAAGCTATCATTTGCGCTCAGTACCTCGACCTCATTTATTCACAAACGGGTACTCTTTACGACTTACTCCCTGATGCACCTCACCCTTCTACTACCACTACCTCAACTACCATTGTTGCTTCTCATGTCGTTGATGGTGTGATTGGTACTTTCCATGCTCAACCCAAAAATACGCAAGCCTCTCCCACCAACCCCAAGTCTAATGCATCTAATGTTCAAAATGCTATGTCTCCTACCCCTCCCGCCAGCAAAACCTCTAAGGTTAACTCTGTTCAATCTACCCCTGCCGGAAAGAATAAATCTAAAAAAGGGAAGGGTAAGAATAAGGAGGATAAAAATAACCCACAGTCTGAGAAATCCAAAACCCAACCCGTTGATGATAAGTATAAGCACAAACCCCGATACCCTTGCCTTATCTGTGGTGACGATCACTATACGAAATATTGTCTAAGACGGGTCAAGGTTACTAAGTTCCTCCAAGGGACCGTGAAACCTCCCACACCTATTATTTTGTCTTAACCTTTCCCTTCTCAACATCAAGCCCAATTTGTCATCCATGACCAACCCTCTCCCTCCACTACTTCTTATGTACTCATGTGTAATGGTGATTCTACAAAGAATGACATCACACTTACCACTCGGGCCAAAGATTACTCTTCCTCAAAGGAGAAGGTTGACGATATACCACCTTCATTGGTTCAACAACCTCCCTTAACTTCACCTCCCAATGGTCCTCTGCATCTCGAATGACCGAGTCTCGACACAGTTCTTCGCCCTCCCCCAAAGGGTGTTGTTCGAAAGTCTGCCTTCAACCCTCATGCACGTGTTGCTCAGAATTGCAGTATTGTAGAAAATCTGGCGCAAGCACCTTCTGAGATGTCGGCTCTCGAAGTCCTTCAAAGTTGCCCTGCTCAACGAAAGGAACTGCTAAAGGCTATCGGTGGAATTGATCCTACGGATACAAATTTGATAATTTTTGACCTTGAAGATCACATTCCGAGACTCCCCCCTCAACTAGCATTCAAAATACAAGTTGTTGTCTCCGACAAGAACATCTGTAGGAATGTTATTGATGAGTGTGCCTCCATGTGTGTAATGTATGTTTTCTGTTAGAAGGCCATCGACTCTCCTCCTCTTACGGAATCACATAACACACTTAAGGCCTTCAATGGATTTGGATTTAAGCCCTACAGTGTACTTCCTTTGTTGTCTATTACGTTGGAAGGAAAATCGGTCAATGTTGAAGTTGAGGTCTTTGATGCACCTCTCGATTATAACCTCTTACTTGGTCATAGATGGATTGATGTGATGCGCGCCATTGTGTCTACCCTTTTCCGTGTTTTACATTTTCCACATCAAGGAAAGGTCATTACTATCAACCAACTAGCCTTTTTCAACTCTGACACCCATACTAGAAACATACCTTTTATCATGAAGACACCGCCTAGGTATGAGAATGTTGGTGTGGGCCTACTTAAATATTCGACTTTGATGGGTACATTCCCAATCCCACCTCTCGATGCTCCACCTCCTTTGGTTTCCTTGATCAACATGATTTCCACCTCCATTGGAAAAACTCACACATCTTTCGACCTGTGGGTAATACCCGATCCTAGTGATTATCCTCGCTGCGGAAACCAAATGCCTTTAAGTCCGGTTGAATCTGCCTATCAAGCCATTCAATCGGGAACCCCTTCTACCCTCTCTCTCGGTGATTCGTCTCATGACTCATTCCATGCTATTTTTCACATGGACGAGATGATTATGTCGATGGAAGACACCCCTTGGGATGATGGACATCATCGTTCCATTCTCTTCCTCAAACAACACACCATCAAGAGTTACCAACGGATATCGACTCCGTCGACCATTGTTGTCATTTCCTTTGTTTCCAAGTCATCACACGACATGTTATATGAAGGGAACTTAAGTAATATTTCGCCCACCACCCCCCTCGAGATATCCATTAAACTTGGAGTTGTTGAAAATGTTCACATCGGAGCTTCGTGCTCCACTGACGAAGTTGTCGCATAAAAATCACTTTTCCAAGAGTTTCGTGACATCTTCACTTGGAGCTATGAAGAAATGCCAGGTATTGACCCTAATATTGTTGTACACGAAATTAAGACGTACCCGAGCGCTAGACCCGTCCGGCAGATACTTCGTCCAGACCACCCCCGTAAAGCAACTGCTATTAAGATTGAAGTCGAAAAAATTCTTAAAGCTGGCTTTATTTATCCTGTGGCTTTAACTGATTGGGTATCCAATCTCGTTCCGGTTAACAAGAAACATGGTATGATCCGTGTCTGCGTTGATTATAGGGATATAAATAAATCTTGTCCTAAGGACAACTTTCCCACCCCCTTCGTTGACCAGATTGTCGACAATTGTGTCGGAAGTGAAATCTTCTCTTTAATGGATGGTTTCTCCGGCTATAATCGACCAGATTGTTTCCATTACCAGGTTCTGCGAGATCTTCCTTTTAATGGATGGTTTCTCCAGCCATAATCAACCAAATATCTTCCCGCTGATCACAAAACCGCTTTTGTTTGTCCTTGGGGCACCTTTGCCTACTAGAAACTACCATTCGGTTTAAAGAACGCTGGTAGATTCTTTTCAACGTACATGTCTTATGCTTTTCATGACATTAAGCACATTGTACAACCATATCTAGATGACTCCATCGGCATTCCATGCATCGACTATCCGCACACCTCCGACATTTTCCTTTCGTTGTCGGTTCTATCGCGACACGCCAAACCCACACAAATGTGTTTTTCGTGTTGAGTCCGATCGATTTCTAGGTTTTATTGTGTCACACCAAGGGATCATATTCCATCCTTTGAAGGCCGAGGTGATCCTCAATCTCCCTACTCCTTCACTTTCTCGCCGCCTTACAAAGTTTGCAAGGAAGGCAAACTTTTTACGTCAATTCATCCCAAACTATGCTCAATTAATGCTTAGATTTACTCGACTGCTAAAGAAAGGTTCTGGGTTCATATGGAATTCCACTGCCAACAAAGCTTTCAAATCTTTGAAACTGACTTTAACCCGTACCCCACTACTTTTCCTGCCTGATTATAGTCAAGATTATTTCCTTTATCTCGCTGCCTCGGACTCTACCATCGCCATGGTTCTAGTCCAAGAAGATGATTCACATGATGAACATGTCATTTATTATTTGAGTTGGAGTCTCACGACTACCGAAGCCAAATACTTACATGTTGAAAAACTGGCCTTGGCAGTTGTTCAAGTTGTCCAACGTTTCCGTCACTATATCTTATTACGCAAGACCACTGTGATTTTCGATTGCAACCCTATGCATCACATTCTTACACGCCAATTGCTAGGGGGAAAATACTCCAAATGGATAGTGATTCTCCAGGAGTTTGACTTAGAATTCGAATGCGCTAAGTCTAAGAAATCCTTGGTGTTTGTCGAACTGATATGTGACCTTCCCTGCACTGAGATAGAGAATGTAGCAGAGGATTCTTTACCCAACGAATCCCTTTTTTTTATCAGTTCTGATGAATTTTGGTATGGGGATATCATTATCTATCTCCAAACTCATACTTTTCGGCCCAATTTGTCTAGCACTGACCGTCGTCGCATATGTTACCAAGCCCGTCAGTACATTATCCTCAGTGACACTCTTTATCGCCATGGGGTTGACTCTGTTTTTCGACGATGTCTCACCTATGATGAAGTTGAGAAAGCTTTGAATGACTGCCACTCTAGAGCATGTGGTGGTCAGATGTCTAGGTATGCTACTGCCCAAAAGATCTTACGAGAAGGATATTTTGGCCTTCTTTATTCAAAGACTGTATTATTGTCGTCCAAAAATTCCATGCTTGCCAAACATACAACAATAAAATAAGATCACATCCTGCTCCTTTACACCCTATAGTTTCCATTGGACCTTTCGCGAAATGGGGTATCGATTTCATGACATGTAATGCTCACTCGGCCAGGGGGCATGGATACATTATCGTAGTTGTTGATTATTTCACGAAATGGGCTGAGGCGATGCCTACATTCGACAATACTGGGAAAACTGCAGCCTTTTTCATATTTAATCATATTATTACTCGATTCAGGATCCCGCAAGCTATCGTTATTGATCATGGTAAACATTTTCAAAGCTTTATGATGTATGAAATTACCGACAAGTTGGGTCTTCGGCATGAAAACTCAACCCCCTACTATCCACAGGCCAACAACCAAGTTGAAGCAATAAATAAAATCCTTATCACTATGCTTCGTCGGATAATAGGAATCCATAAGACCACCTGGCACACGATATTGTTTTCGGCATTATGGGCCTATCAGACATATGTGAAGTCTGCTACAGGATTTACCCCCTTTCAACTAGTCTACGGCATTGAAGTCGTTCTCCCAATTAAATGTGAAATACCATCTTTGAAGCTAGTTGTCAAACTTCTCCCAAACACCTCTATCGAAGAGGAACGTCTATTGTATCTTATGCAATTAGATGAGACCCGTCGTAATGCCACCCTAGTTATTGAAACCCAGAAGAAATGCGTAAAAGCCCAATATGACAAACATGTCAAGCTGCGTGTTTTCTCTGAAGGAGATCTAGTTCTCCTCTATGAACAAGATCGTGATCTACTAAGAGTCGAAAAATTCGAAGCTATGTCATGTGGTCCATATATTGTCAAACAAGTGTTAGAGAAGGGAGCTTACGAGTTAGTATATTATGATGGAATTCCTTTGAGTGAACCCAGAAATGGGCTTTACTTGAAGAAGTATTATGCTTCGACTATCTTTGCATGAGTGCTTGTATTTTTATTGTATCATACTTTTGTGTGTTTTTCATTATTTGGTTTCGACCCCCAACTGCTTACCTTGCGTGGTGCTTGGTTTCCAGATGTTGACGTCTTCTCTACCCTACATTGGATTCATCGATGGTGCTAGTCGTAGTACTCAGAACCTAGCTTCTGTTGCTTGGGCAATTTATGCACCCAAGAACAAAATTATCAGTCTACAAGGTGTTTGCCTCGGTCGTGCAACCAATAATATCGCAGAATATAACACAGTCATCGAATTGTTGATCGATGCTATTTCACTTGGGATTCGATAGCTAGTTGTACGACTTGATTCACATCTAGTAGTGCTACAGTTAAGTAACATTTACACTGTTTGAAGTCCTACTTTATTACGGGTATATTTATGAATTCGTCTCTTGGAACGTTACTTTGATTATATCGAGTATCAACATATTCCTATATGCCTAAATACGTTAATCGATGCATTAGCCAATTATGTGTTAGGTAGAAATTTTAGGCATTTATAAGTCCAATCACGCATTACATTTTGTATATAAAGCAAAGTAAGTCGGTAGAAACTATATATATATATATATATATAACGATGAAAATGTTTTTTACAAAAAGTGTTTTTTTCCGTCCAAAGACCAAAATATCAAAATCTGAAGTCCATGACTTCTACAAAAAGCATCATGGATGTTTCTCACGGTAGCATACTACTGCCCGTGCTACCCTACGAAGTAGTCGGCTGAGTGAACCAGACACGCCTACAGTCTGGCGTTGATAACGCCTCGGTATCTCATTGATCGAGATGTCAGGGATGTTCCTTGTCAAACCTTCCAGATTATGTTCGATTGCCTCGTAGTCGTCAGCATCCCATCCGGCTACTACAACTACCTCCCCTCAGCTATGAATAGGAGATGTACCTAGAGTTCGGTGTGGCCATACATCTGAATGGTCAAAAAATTTTGATTAGTCATTGGATAGAAAACATAAAAAACATCTTATATTCTAAAAAAATCACAAAACATCATAAAAAGCAAAATGTTTTTCTTACCTAGATCCCCCCACTGAGAACCCTCGGGTAAAACCAAATCGGGGTCACCTCATAAGTCCAAGCCGACATAGGCGTAATCATCGATCATCAATATTTTGGGCCTCAACCAATCAAAGAATGCATCATTGTATTTCACAATAGGTCCCGCTACATGTCGTGCCATGAGATCGCACCACCGTTTCATCCTCAGAGCCCATGGTGCTGGTATACCCCACTCTACTTGTAGGCATAAATGAAGGAATCTTTCTAAGAAGAAAGACACCAAAATGGACCCATACCCGAATTGCTTCAGGTCCCCGTTCTTGCTCTTGGTTAATTGTGTCTTCATACTGCAAAGAAGACCATCGCACAAGTTAAACACACGAGGTTCCGTGCATTCCACGACATACTGAAAATAAATTTGGAGGGCCACGTGCAGAGATGCACTTCCCACCATCCATTCAATGGTAAAAAAATGGTCCAGAGAGTTAAATCCCGAACGCTTCTAATAGCTACCTTACCTTTGCGCCTTTCGGCCTCAGGTTCGCAGTACCGACAGATGTATTCACTCATCGAAAAGCCACCACCTCGACCTCCTGTTAAGGTCACATGTGCTCCACGACGGGATAATCCTGTCAAAAATTAAATGTCTTCGATATCTAAGGAAAGAACATGGACACCCACATGAAACACATGTTTTTCTACATCCCACATTTGGACTAGGTATTCTAGTAACCTCAGCTGGGCTCTCATGCCCTGGATTTTGAATTTTTTTAATAATCCACACTGTCATACGGCATTCACGGTCCCTGGATCATTCAATGCCTCGAATTCATCATCCCCGTGTTCTCGTTCTCTCCACTCCAACATTTTTTCAATCAAAAACCTATATGGAAGCGAGAAAAAGGGATTAGCATCTTCAAACGTTGCATTTGAAATTCTTTTTTGGGCAAATGCGTGGGAAAATTTTTGGACTTTTGGCCACCGTAGGAAAACTTTAGATACAGTGTGGGGTTTCCGCAGGTCTCGATATTCGCCACCTGCAGCGGCCCAAGTGCGCATCCACCGGACCAAAAACCACTTTTTAACCAAAACAAATGCATTTTAATCCATTGAAAAAGAAGGGGATGATGAGCTTACTGTGTTGACAGAGGTTGTTTGTTGAATGGTAGCCTATGCTTCTCGCAATCGACATCCGAAAAAGGAGGTAAAAACAGGGTTTCTAGACAATTTTGGAATGAAATGAAAATGAAATAACAAATAAGAAGTTTTACCCCTATTTATTCAACTTTTGCTTTTTTAAAATAATATTTTATATTTTTTTAATGCATTTTGTCTTAACCTAAAGCTCTAATGGTCCCATGAGTCTTTTATTTTTCGCAGGTGACAAGACTAAAGTCCTAAACAATGTCGTATGTATGTTCTTTAATTCACTTTGTTGTTTATTACATGTACTGGTCCTTTTTAGGGTTTTTTAGAAAAACCTTGAGCCTAGTCTTTGTTCATTCTCGTGCTCGAAAATCAATGAGAATGTAACCGAGTATACTTTTGTCGTTATTTCATAATCGTCATGGAAACACGAAAAACGGAACCCATGGAGTATCCTTTAAGCTCTTTTTGCACTCCATAAAAACTAAAAGATTGTTGAGCGACCTTGTTCTGTTCACGCTCGTAAAAGTATTTGAATAAAACGTTTGATGGGCGATAGTTTATCACTTTTTCGGTCCCGTCAAACTATTTTACGAACTCAGAGAGTTCTCTTTAAGTGTTTTTCAAATTCTATAAACATGAAAAACCCATGAGTTTTCTATCTTTGGACTCGTTAAATAAACATCGAAAGCCCTACATGGGATCGAACCACTCATTCTTAGGGTTCATTAAAAATACTTCGAGGGACTCGTCCGAAGGATGAGCTTACATCAACAAGCATGTGTTATGCTCCTCCATCTTGTGTAAAAATAAAGAGGTACTCACCAGAAATGGTGGGGGAAAATTTGGGAAAGAAATGTGTTTCTGCACCTATGTTAGTGGCAATACTAGTCGCTCTTGAACATGACACCCCCTTTGTCATTTGAATCCGGGTTGGGAAATTCATTTGTATCTTGTCTGGCCTTATTCGAATTCATATCTTGGGTCATCTTTGAGTTAATGTTGCTAAGACCAGTGCTGTGTCATTCATATGTTCAAGAGAAGTCCTATCAAACCCTCCCTCGAGTCGGCCATCTGCATTGTCCTTTATTACCATGTCGGCCTTCCCTATGTGAGTTTCAAATCATTTTCATACTTTGATATATCCTTAATCTGTTACTTATTTCATTTCACTGATGGGGGATACATCAGGGCCCTCCTGTGACGAGTCGTTTTCATGTTGACTTCAACTCATCATTCGGGAACAAGACTTAGAAATCATTTAGTACCTTAGAGCCTGCATGCCTCAATGGCAAGTTTCTTCGCTCTCGACAGTGAATTCACATCATTGGTCCCTAATCGAGAGATTTCATTGAGTGTTTGACTCCAGCTGATTTATTCACATTCGTTGGATTGTACTAAGGTACCTTGGGAGTCATTGACATCAATGGTGATTTCCCTCACACCTGTTAACGATTTTCATCAATGACCGGTAATCAAGTGGTTTATGTCATGTTCGACTTCAGCACCTATAATCGCATGGTTAGATTCATACTTACAGACGAAGGGATTGAAGACCCTGGATATTATATTTTTGGCCCAAGTTGCGATGGAGTATTTATGATTTGAATTGACACACAGATCCACTTTGTATGTCTCATGGTTGTGTCTGAACTTACACTTTCTAATACATAGATCCACAATATATTTTTGGTGGCTATGTAGAATCTTGACGACATGGATCCACGATGTATAATTGGTGGCCATGCCTTGCATTTATGATTCCAATCACTTGTAATCTAAGCATGGGAATGACTACCTCAGAAATGGTATAATTCTATGCAGATGCTTGATTGTTTGCAAGTTCCTGATTGGTGCGCTCCTTGTTCCCGACACACACACGCATTTTACAAAGTATTTTGACTGTCACATGTTCCAGCCTCATACTTTGGGGGGCATTCTGTTACAAATTATTTTGGTCACTCTGGTGATGACCCCATAGGCATGTGTTTAGGCTTCCAAAACAATTATGTTACACATTATTTTGGTCACTCTGGTGATGACCCCAAAGGCATGTGTTCAGGCTTCCAAAACAATCTTTCACATGAGGAAAGTGGTTGAGTTCTTCCCCTACAACGCACATTTTTAGCATGACGTCGCAGGCTGACAGTGGTACACAGTGCAAAAATCCTTGATTTCTGCAGGCTACTCTATGCCTGGCCCACGGGATTTCCGCATGCTCCTATATATGTAGGGTGCGGCAACGCTTAAAGCTAAGAAAATGAAGAAGTTTCACGAAGTTTCTAGAAGGAGAATCTTCTAGACTGTGAGGTGGCATCTGTATCGTTGTGATCTTACTGGCTTCTTTGATTTGGTGGGATCATCCTCATCCTAGTAACCACTTCACCTTCTCCTATATAATAATGTATTTCTCATGGAAAAGGTTAAGCAAGGTCAAACAAGATTGAGAAAAGAATAGGTTGAAGATTGTATGAAGAATCCTGGTACAATTGATGCTTGAGGCCTCCATTTGTCTATCAATCTTTGTGGACTATATTCATGCAAATTCGGAGCAAGTGTATGTGTGTGTTGGAACAAAGGACCACTGAAAGGGAACTTGCGACATCAAGGCAATTCAGTTGTATCTTCCACTTTTACTTAATAAGATGCAGTGGCATGTTTCTTTCCCATAAAATCATTAGTGCTTTATTACATGACTCCTTGATCACGTGTTTAGGTTTCCATTGAATCTGCAATTGTTTCTTTCACTTTGGTTGGTTTGTGTCATTGTAGATCTGATCTCAAAAGAGCACCGGAGCGAAGCAAGGACAACATAGATATAGGGAAGCGATATATAAAGGTATGTCATACACTCCTTATTTGGTGATAAATTCAATGGTAGCAACTTAGGGAAAGCGTCATGTCCTGTCTTGTTTTGTTATAGATCCAAGTGGATCTAGGGAGATTAGTTTATGTCTGCATTCACTGATTTATCCAATAACAAGCTCTATGAGAGAGATTAGAACAAAGATAAGAGGAGATTCTCAAGGAGAGATAGAGCTCGTGTTAGTGAAGAAATGGCATGGAGAAGAGGCAATGTGATAGTAAAAAAATAATTGCATGCACCGAGGAGACAAATAAAGGAGTTGAAAAATAAACAAAAAAAGTAAAGATTGAGAAACAAGTGAATCAAAATCATAAGAGGAACAAGAAGAAGATGTGAAATGAGACCTACTAATTTAGAGCAATAAGGAAACAAAAAACTTAATAGATGTTTCTCGATAGTGATCTGAAAAGGTATTTTGAATCGATCAAGAAGATGGAAGATCATTGAAGAGTGGGATTCACAAGTGCCAAGTTGAAAGGGTACACTGTCATTTGGTGGGATTATGTGTAGAGAGAGAAATTTTAGAAGGGCAATAACAAGATTCGAAGTTGGAGTGAGATGGTATTGAAGCTAAGGAAGAAATTTTTGCCAAAGATTACAAGCAAACCCTATGTTAAACAATTGTGAACTTTATGAAGAAGGAGTGAATCATGTAGGAATGCACAAAAAAGTTCTACAAGTTCCAATTCAAACTAGATACACAGATAATGAAAACCAAACAATTTTGAAATATACGAATGGTATGTGCTTTATTGTTTAAGATGAGATTAGTCTACACAAATTAAATTCAATGGAAAATCCCTATAGATGAGCTTTGAGGTGAATTTTTTTTAACACAATATGCACATAAAAACCTTTGAAAAAACTTTGGTAAAAGAAGAGGTGCATGCAACTATGTAGAAAGTGAAATTCCATGTCCAAAGTGAAAGGTACAAAATAAGGAAAGAGAAAAACTTCGTAAGAGGAAGTTACTTTTTATAGTAAAAAGAAAAAAAAGTAGAAACATTTTCAAAGGTAGTGGCAAAGGGAGGGTATGTCTTTTACCAATTTATTACTACACTCATAGAACGAAGGTCTCAAATCTTTTGAATACTGACCAAAAAAGATGTGCACATAAATGAACACTTGCATATGCTTTAGAAGATTGAATTGTAGTGTGCAAGATACTTAATGCATTTTTAGTACTTTGCCTATGAAAATTTGTGAAGTTTTGTAAATGGTGTTGGAGGACCAAAGTAACACGTGAGAAATATTATTGCAAAATTCAAAAGTGCACCAATGATTTGAGTGAAAAATAAAACACACAACAATTGGAACATAGGGAAATTATTTAAATATAATAACTAATAACATTGTTTAAAATCATTTAAATACAATAACTAATAACAATGTTTAAATGTAATCTGTAGAACCATTACATTAGTTGATTCAATTTGTTTATACGAGTATAAGCGTGACAATGAACTATTAATTTTAGTTGAACAATCATACATAACTAGAAACCATAACAATCATTATATGGGCAAACACCATAAGCTTTGAGAATTGATCAACATGTACAAAGAACTCATGCAAAATTAAAACAATGATTATAACATTAAAATGGGAAAATGTTGCATGTTGAAGTCATGTAGGAGGGTCACTATAAACACTAATCTCACAAATTATGAAGAGTTTGATAAACTTGTGTAATAAAATCAATACTAACATAATCTAAAAACTTAAGAATAACAATGACACATCCACATAATACATAAAGATTTACCCTTGAAACCCTTAACTCAGAAAACCAGTCAACTTGAGAGTCACACCTCTCTCTTTCTATTTATATTGATTTCATTTCATTCACAATTCAATATATAGATATCATACAGCATCCAAAACCCTAATCCATTAACCTGGATTAGATTACAACCAAGTCCTTAATCGAAAGTAATTTACAATCGGTCAAAAAATCATTGACTGAAAAAGCACAAAACAAACCCAAAAAATTTCTTTTAGGGGTGCTAGCCCCTTGCACCCCTCTAGTCAAAGGGACTCACAGCCCCCCCGAACCCCCTTTGCTTTGAGAACCTACAAAAAAATACAGCACTTGTCCAACAAATTACACAACCAAAAATTGCATTAAGAGCTTCTCATACTTCTAATAAAGTTTCAAAAATACATATTATATAGTGAATGATTAAAATACATATTACATTAAATGATTAATTGGGGGATTTCTAATGTTTGGCTTTGTACTTAGTGATTAAGGGTGATGATATTGATATTTTCCTAAATCAAGATGGGATGGTGTACATTAACTTAGTCAAATTTGATTACTAGGTATCTTTTTAAATCAAGACATTATGGTGTATATTAGCTTGGTCAAATTTGATCATTGGACGTATCATAGATTGACAAGATCAATTTTGATCACCCAACATGTCATCTAAGTAGATCCTCTATACTGTGATGTTGTGTTGATGTGGCACATTTAGCAATCATTGAGGCAATACATTGTGTTATCTAATGGGACAGTGCCAAAAAGGTGTGCATTGTGGCTGATAATTTGGTGTGACAATGATTCGGCATTAGTCACGCAATGATATTTTGGTGCAAAAATGATCTAGTGTTGGTCATGTAAGGAAATTTTTATGTGAACAACACAAAAAGACAATGCAACAAGTATTTTAGGATGCTTGGTGAAATGCTTTTATGATCCGCTAAGACTTGTTGGATGTATTGGCATATGTGTGGGCTAAATCTCCAACAAAACACTACACTTTTCAATGATAGATTTTAGTGCAATGCTAAGAAATAATTTCACTTATAAGTTATACTTAAATTGTGATTCCATCATACACAATTTTGGGATCTTCGAATCAAAATCTGATTATGAATCATGATTTTTTGTTTTTCCAAGGGCTCTCAATGGCATTGTCCTTAACACATATCAAAGATTGCATGCATTCCAAATGCCTACCAAGAACTTCATATCTTGAGTTGTATTTCCCCATAAATTCCATGGCCCTCAACAATGGACATGATAGAGAGAGTGTGAATTTAGTGAAGAACCCTATTTTTTGTGACAAATTTGATATGAATCCAATCGAAATTTCAGAAATTATGGGATTATCAAACTCCATCATAATCCAAACTTTGTACATAGTGGAATCCTAATTCAAACATTGTACATAGTGAAATAAGGAATTATCAAAGCCCATCATAATCCAACTTGGTACAGTGAAATAAGGGATTATCAAAGTACATCATAATCCAAAACTGTAAATAGTGGAATAATGCTTCTTGATTTTGCCCAATTATAAATCAATGCACATCATTTGAAAAAAAAATCAATAATAATTCCAAATCAATCCAAACCCTAAACTTTGTTTGCACTCAAATGAGTAAATGTTGCCAAATGATTAGACAGTGGCTAGATATTAATAATAATGGTTGGGAATGGCACTCAAATCACTAAAATGAGTAAATGTTGCCAAATGATTAGACAATGTTAATAATAATGGTTGGGAATGGCACTCAAATCACGACGAAGGCTATCCACCATGCAGCAACCCAATCATTGGGAGGTTGTTGCATGGTGTATTAATTGAAGTGAAATGTATGCCCATCCCATGCAGATCATGCATGATAAAACTCGGAACCTGTGTAGCCCGTATTTCATTTCACTATGGTTTAAAACCCATCATTTCACCAAACCCGTCATTTCACCTTTCAAGACCTGTCCACTCACCTCTTAATCACTGATCACCGCGACCTATCACTCGCCGTCACTGAGCATGTCACTCGTCGTCTTCGTTCATGGTTTTCGATCGTTCTCACAGTGAGAAATCCACAAAATCTACGCTCAAATATGATCTTAGGTGGCTGAATAAATTAGCAACTTAAATGCTTAATTTAATGCCTTAACCTACCACCAGTTGAGCCCACAAATGTCTTGAGAAAGCTAGAATACGTATTTTGTGCACTGGGAGTTTGAATTATGGAGCATTTTGTGCACAACGAGTTCGAATACAAGGTAATTTCAGAGCTTGTGCACCGCGAGTTTGAATTCTGGAGTATTTTGTGCACATCGAGTTCTAATACAAGGTAATTTTAGAGCTTGTGCACCGCGAGTTTGAATTCTGGAGTATTTTGTGCACAACGAGTTCGAATACAAGGTAATTTCAAAGCTTGTGCACCGTGAGTTTAAATTCTAGAGTATTTTGTGCACAACGAGTTCGAATTCAAGGTAATCTCAGATCTTGTGCACCGCAAGTTTGAATTCTGAAGTATTTTGTGCATAGCGAGTTCGAATATAAGGTAATTTCAGAGCATCATTTTATCAACTGGAATTTAGAAGATCGTTGTTTTCTCACGGGTAAGCTCTTATTTATAGATACAGTTTATTGTATTGTTGGTTATATACTTCAACCGCGGGTGTGTTCTTCTTTCATTTTATATCATTGGTATTTTTTCCCATTTGAAGTTAGACCAAAACCCACAGTGCTCTGTAATTTATGGTTCACATGCGAATTATCTCATTGTTTTTTAGTGTAACATTCATTGTATCATTCTCATGTTAATGCTCTAGACTCCTTTACATGTTTGAAAACTTTAATGCTTGTTTCCCCAATTTCAACAAAAAAATATTGACGGTTTGAAAAAAGACGCAAATTTCCCTGTAACAGATTCCATCCTGATAGCGAGTCATCATGATGTTCATTCTACTTTTCAAATATTTTATTTTTCATTGGTTTAAAAAATATCGACAATAGCAAAATTTTCTCATTTTTCTCCTCATATATTGAACGGTCGCATATATAATCAAACTCTACATTGTGGTCATTGCTAGTCGTCATGTTCCTTCCATCTTTCAAATTATTAACCTACGATTTTTTCTCATTTTTCTCACTGGGTTAAAAACTTAAGCTATGAAGACGAGTCAATTTTTCGCTTTTTTTTCTTAATGGAGTTAAAATTATGAACCCAGCGAAACTTTCGGATTTTCCTTTTAGGCCAAAAGTGAATTAGTAGTTTGTTTGGCACAAAATGTATGGATTTTCATATAAATGTCTTCAGGTAGACATAAATGGAAAATTATTATTAAAATAATTTTTCTATGTATGTTTAGATAAAGTCATAATATTTAAGCCACGTGCATTATTCTATGTATGTTAGGATAAAGACATAATATTTAAGCCACATGCATTATTTGGCCTTAAGAAAGAGTTGATTTTCTTTTTCTTTTTCTTAAACGTTGATTTATGAATTTTTTGGCATGATTTATTAAATAGGACATCCCATTATCATTACTATAATTGTCTTCTTATTTTAAAATGTCAAATTCCTAGTTCAGATATCGTATTCACAAATATCGACGAGAAAACACTTTTCATAATTTATGTCAAATTGGTCATTTTAGAATTATTATGTGCGTCGATGTATTATTTCTAGTTTTAAAGGGTGAGTTTTTATGGCCTGATATTTTAGTGAAACAACTAGCGTAGATAGCCTAGAGTTTACAATATTATGAAATCTTTTATTATGTAATTTAATACTTTAGTCTTAGATTTAATATTATTAATGTAGTGATCAAAATAAAGAAACAAGTAAATGAACATACTATTCACACATATCCAAGAGTAGAGTAAACCTAATAAGAAGGCTAGGCCTATACGATGCTCTTTTTTTTCTTAATTATGAAATGTAAGTACAAAGAAAAGGGTATTAGCTATGTATTTTACATACACATTGTGGTCTAAATGGCTACTAAAGAATCCTCTACCTTTTGTGTTATGATTCAATATCTCATTTCTAGATGAGTTTTTCAACAATGGAACAATAACAATACCAAAATAATGGAACCCCTTCCTTTCCTAGAGGCCTAGTATTTAACATAGCATRATAGTCATMTAGGTTCATGGTTGRGGTTTTTACATTCCTCATCTCTCGATTATTGTTATGGTTTTGGACCCTCTAGAATCTTCTTGAAAGTYCACATGTTACTAGTCCCACATGTGTGAGTAATGGGGGCTGACATGACATCCACTTGATACCATAGTGGTCAACAGGATCTAGGTCAACTCGCGAGAAACATAACTAATGCATATGAACTTTGATTGAGGTGATTTTTGTATCGTTGGAAATATTTCGATGTGTAAATAACATTGAGGGGCTAGGAGCTAATCTTGCAAAGTTTTGACCCCCAAAAGTGTCATTTGATGTCTCAAACCGGTTTTGAAAGTTTCTAGACCCCAAATCACCAAAGTAGGACATGTCCCTTAAATGGTCCCTACAAGCCAATTCCTTAAGTTTTTTCACCCTAAAAGTACCAATATAAATGACAAATTATATAATGATACATTTTGGATCATACCTCCACATTTATGGAGGTTTTTAGTTCCCAAATACTAACTTACTAAATGAGGTGATGAAAATTTTTCTTTACCTTCTCCTTGGAGTACCTTTTGGCCTTGCATGGAAGTTTCCCTTTCAACTCAACATGCCAAAGTTCATTTTTCCCTTATCTTGTAGTTCCAGATTTCTTCTGCAAAACTATATATTTTTCCAACTCTGCTTTAGCAAGGCTCATAGAGTTTCAAATATTGAGTAAATGCACATATATGAGGGTAGAATTGTGATTTATACCTATAATACTATCACTAATTTGTTGGAATCCCTGGCTTGGAATTCCTTAGCATTGTTCAATGCTTATAGTTAAGGTGTGCTCTTTAATTGAATTGCAAGTTTAGATTTATTTCATAGTGTGATGTGTAACCATATGCAACAACTTGGGATTGCATCATGTTTGTTATATCAAATTTGTTATGTTTTTAACATTATAGTGTTGTCATGACTTGTATATTTGTAGTGTTGACATGACTTATGCATGCATATTATATAGGATTTTGTAGAAGAAGAGGAGCAAAATTCTGAAAAAGAACAAGAAATAGATAAAATGTTGAATGGATTGAATGTATGCTATGAAAGTTCATGTTCCAATGTGGAGGACACTAGTAATCTTGATGTAAGTATACTAGAAGATCATTTTCAAGGTGATCCAACATTAGATGAGATATATGATATATTTCATATACACATCACTCCTATTTCTAAAGCTGTGAGTATATATATATTATATGTTTTAAAAAATTTATTCCAATTTTATAGTGTTGATACAACTAAATTCTTGAAATTTATTGCTTAAATACTAATATATTATTTTTGTATTGTATAGGTAAATGCGGAAAAGGAAACTAGAAAACCACAAGAAAGATCCATGATAAAACACACAAAGCTTACTCCTAAAAATCTAAGTCAAGTTGGATTTAGGAATAGAGTAGCTTGGTTGAGCCATATGCAATCCAACCACATTGTTAGGTGAAAGCCTCTTAGAATAGTTGGTATTCATGGAAATAAGGAATGTAAAAAGTAGCATCATTAATATTAAAGGATTGTTTACAATGGTATTTTAAATTGTATTGTTTTGTAACTAGTTTATATCTTTACACTATGTGTTTATAATTAATTATT
>SNQJ01S0035967.1:0-14976 GCA_010110895.2 Picea sitchensis | reverse complement strand
TAGAGATTAAAAGAATATATATTATAAATATTAAAAATAAATATTTTTTTTAAATTAAAAACATTAAATTTTAATTTCTTTAATAAAATTATAAATTGTTATGAATTTAAACATTTTGTATAGAAAGATTATATATAGAGAGTTAGTCTTAATAATGATTATATGAATTTAAAGAATTTAAACATTTTGTATAAAAAAAATTATATATAGAGAGTTAGTCTTAATAATGATTACAAGAAATATTTTTTATTTATTTATTTATTTATTGCTCATTTGAAATATCTAGTAAGAATGAGAGTACCTCTTAAAAATCACTAACAAACCATTTTAAATGATATGATTTTTTTAAAATAATAATGATGATTTAACTTACATTCATTAATAAAACTTAATAATAGTTATAAGTGAGTTATGACAATTTTTACCACCTTTAAATAAAAAATCATAAAATTTGAATTTCAAAATATTCAATAAAAAATCATAGAAAAATTCAAACTAATTAATTTATTTAATTGATATCAAGAATAATGAACAAAGATACCCCTTGTGCTTTGGGTAAAAGAACATTTAATTAATTTCAATGAATATCAATCAAAATTGATATCAATGAAGAATAGTGAACAAAGATACCCCGAGTGCTTTCGGAGAGAAAAAAAACATTTAATTAGTTTCATTGAATGTCAATCATTCATGGTAATTTCATCTTATTAATTCAAAATAATCTTTGAAACTCGTGTCAAAAGAAGAGGTGTTGTAAGGTTTTGTGTTTTTTTTTTATGATATGTTCACAATCAAGTCTTTAATTTCAAATTTAGTAAAATTTTAATGACTTTTTTTTTTTTAATGTTTTATGTATATTTATGAGTGTCCAATTTATTCTTTTGTGTAGTGTTGTTATATGTAAATTTCATCGTTATAAATTTTCATCTTGTTTATAATTTGACTATACAATTTTTTATAATAGAAAATTAACAAACAAAAGAAACTCAAATTCATAATAATAAACATTCTAGTCAATATTCTCTACAACTTGTATTATCTAAACAAAATACTCTTGAATATTACATAATACATATTGAATTAAGTATTTTTGAATAGTACATTAGCTCCAAAATATGATTTTAAAGAGTTTCACTCACCTAACATTTTACAAAAAGAAACATCTCAAATGAAACACCCAATATGTTATCAAATGAATAACATGAGACATTGCAACATATTGAGAGCAAAAACATAGTATGATGGAGACATAATGTATTGTTGACATGTATAAAAATAAAAATAATTTCATATCAATAATACTATGACAATTAACCAGTAATAAAGTATATAAAAAACCAACAATTTTAAAAATTCCTTAAATGCTAAACATAATGTAACCTATTCCAAAGTACAACTAGACTTATGGCAAATACAACACCAATTTACATCTACAAGAACTTGACGATCCCTTTGCCTTTTGAGCCATTCTCTTCTTAACTTTCTACCGACTTCCATGTCAGAAACATGTTGTAACTCACGAACCATTACCTTCAACTCATCTAAACAATGAAGTGTTTCATTGTAAATGTGTATTGGAGTTCCAATTCTCTTACTAATCATATCTTGAATGCTGATAAGAAGTTGTTGTAGAGTAGTGATATCATGTATCACTGAAATGAACTTTGATGCACTTTCATTGTCTATATCTGTATGTTCAAAAAATCAATAAACAAAAAAAAAATATTTAGTATGGATGAAAAAAAAAATCAAAACAAAACACTCATTCTCAGAAATGATCTCAGAATTTATGAGTACAACAATTATATTGATCCATTTTAAAAAATGTTGAAATAAAAATTGAATGACAAAAAACAAGTCTTTATTTTAAGGGAATGTTTAAAACTATGAAAAAAAAAAGTAGAAAGGTATAAGATCAGTAGAATTCATGTATGAATACAACATCTTCACTGTCTTATCAAATAATCTTTGAAAAATATTTGTTCTCTATAACTCTTTGTCAAAAAGACATAAATAAATGAAATGATATATGATAGAGGAGAAAAAATATAAAAACAGAAGGAAAATAATTCTTTCCCCTAAATTATGACCTTAAAGATCAACATGTTTCATCAATGAAAACAATACTAAATACATTATAAAAAAATATATATTCTTTGAATAATAACAATTACTTGCCAACATCTTAAACATTAATTTTATCTTTCGCCAAACTTCATATGTTCAAATCTAGAATCAATGGGATTTTTGGATTTTCTATATTAATTTCTTGGATCGCTACATCATTTGGTTGAGCTTACAACATAAACAATTAAAAAAAAAAGTAAGTGTTGATTGCAAGACACAATGCACTAAATATTTAATTAGACAAACTTCAATTGAACTATATAAATAATTTTATGACTCTCATTTGTCGACATTAAATTCAAAATGTGTACCTATGTTACCCTCGACAATATCATCAGAAAATAATCGAAGTTGACAATGTCGGACGTGATGAGGTTCATTATGAGATGTGGATCCCTCCGTTGTAGCAACAATCATATAACATTTCTACAATCATATTGAGGAAAATAAAATAATTCATATGATGTAAAAC
Organism: Picea sitchensis; assembly: GCA_010110895.2. NCBI lineage: Eukaryota > Viridiplantae > Streptophyta > Pinopsida > Pinales > Pinaceae > Picea > Picea sitchensis. Next base: position 12,377 of record SNQJ01S0035967.1, on the reverse strand, counting down.
AAATTAAAATCTCTAATTACAATACCTATATTGTCTGGAACATAATGTTACACATGATCAGAGGTTCGCTTCACATTCCTATGATCTTTTGAAGAAATTATTTCCATTTGTTTGTCCACACTATTCCTTGACTTTTTGCGAACCCGTCTGACCCTTTGAAATTGTGGTTTATCCTTAGTTGAATGTCTCTGATGACGATGCTGTATCTTTTTACTTTGCGGGCTAAAAAAAATGTGTTGTCTCTTAGTCATGATTTTAGAGGGAGACATGGAACTAACAAAAAAAAAATTTATCTCTGCTTCTAAAGTGCAAAACAAGTTGTCGATTGCTTTAGAATGGTCAACAGTTGTAGGCAAGTTGTTCAAAATCCTTCTCGCTCTTTTATTGATCGATGCATGTAAAACTTGCAATCTATCAACCTCAGAGCTCGAATTGTTCAATGTTGAAGTGTTAGGATCATCATGATCTGATAACATATTTGCATGGTTATTGTTTGGTTGGTCTTCTAGTAGTGGGCTCGTTGTGGCTGTTTGATTTAAATCAACTGAAAATACAGGTCTTTCAATAATCGGACTAGAAACATTTGCTAATGTATTAATGTCCAAATCTTGTTCAATGACCCACATTTGAACTTTGAATACATGCTTACAAACATTTCCATTCAATGCCCAATCACAACTACAAAAATTAAACTCAGACCCTGTGTATATGACATTATACCAGGTATTAGGAGTATCCTTATTTTGACTACGAACCAACAATTCTTTCATATTTGTAAGGTCGCGCACACAATCTTCATCTGGTATTTGAATTGCTTTATCCTTTGAGAGAGTCTCTTGTTTTTCATATTTTGTGGGCCTTATAATTCCTGCTTCCTTTAAACGTTGATTATGAATATAGTATAATTCAACTCTTGTCAACAACACAAAAATTAAACAATCCACTTGTTTGTGGCATGCATTGTTTTCCTCGTATAGGTATCTATATTTTAGGATTCAATTGCATTATTTGTGTCTTGATTGGAATGCGGGAATTTCCTATAAGCCTTCGCCCACATATCTGGAAAAAAAGTTTATCATCAACTAAAACGTATTGACTAAAAACATGTTATTATGGAAAACAAAGTCATGATCTAATGTTACATGACACTTACATATTTTATCATTGGATAACCAAGTGGTGTCAAAATATTTTAGAAATTTGTCCTCTTCACTGAATTCTTGAAATATTCTTGCAACAGCTTTTCGTACGGACTCATCATCCTCGCATGAATGCATGATTTCTCCTAATGCGCGAAAAATGTGAACTTTATTTTCTTTGACTTTGACTTTGTTTCCAACATGTTTTGCCCATTGTCGATGGACATGCCATTCACATAGCAGGATGGGGGAATTGGTTAAACTCCTGAAATGGTGATACATTAGGAGGGAGTAAATTATTTGAATGTAACATTACTTTTTCATATTTCTATTTGAAAACAAAAAATGTGGAACCTTAATGCCTAAATTTCAGCAGGGGCATCATTTGTGATAAATGCTTATACACGCCAATCCGGGTGTTCTTTCACTCCCATAGAAAATAATGCTGACAACCTTTTCTGAATATCATATGTAGTATTACGTGATGAAATCACCCAAGTCACTGGAACACCATTACGATGTTTGTCGAATACCATTAACGTATAAAGTTGATACTACATTCAAAGCACACAAGTATAAAAATTAAATTGAACACATAAGAATTCATTTTGATCGCCATAAAGAAATGAAAAGATTGATCATACGTACCCCATACATATTGGTACTAAATGTGGAATCCATGGACATAGAATTGTTGTGTGAATAACTCACCATCATCGAACGCATCCAATGTGTTTGTATGCCTATAATAAATTGTATGTTTTGCACAATATTTTGCTTTTGGTAGAAAAAGAAACTATCCGGAAACTGATTGTACCAATAGTCAACACTTGTTGGATCACTCTCATCCTTCATATATTCTTTCTTTCTAATATTATGGTAAATGTTAGAAATATCCTTCCTCATCATTAAGGTATCCTGAGTTACCCCCGTGAATAACTCACCTGATTGGTGCTCCACATTAGAGATGAATTTGTCCCAAACCATTGTAACGTTAAAACCATCTTCAATCATCTTTTCCACACTAGCGTGTATATCAAATGATAAATGTGGTGCATACTTGAATGTTTCAGGTCTACCCACTGCATTCTTATCGTGACACATACCACCACATTTATCAATATGCCTACACTCAGTGTATATTAAAACAACATCATTTGGACGAACATAAAGTCGATACATGACGAAGTGACATCTACAACCAACTTTAATGTTTTGGCGTTGATTGCGGTTTTCTGTTGTTGATCCTTCTGGATTCATTGTAATCTCACCACTTGGGAGTTTACGTGTGGACTCCGGTCCATATGCACACCAATAACTAGATAAGAACAATGATAACAAATTAGAAAACATGTCCACTCATTTTCCATAATGAACTTGAATTAGAAATTTAAAATCATATTAAGCAAATAAAGACTCACATAACATATTCCAGATATGTGTTAATACGAGTACATGCAATCCCATCCACTTCTTTAGAATGCTTTGTATTAACAATAAATTGAGTGGGAGCATCTTCCTCTGATTGCTCTCCATTTATAAAATCTTCAAGTCAACTATATGGAATAATAGCAACTTGATCCCCTCCAATTTATGTCCATGTTAGATCTTTAGCTGAAAATTCTATCAGATATTTAGGGTCTTCAGTGTCCAACTCCATAATGTCTTCCCACTTTCCCATCTATAGAATACCTATAAAAATTTGAAGTTTTTAGAAATCAACACATACAACATTGAGTTTTTATAAAGATTGGTCAATGTTCTCTAATACTCAATGTTGCATTATAGTCCATTTTATGTGATCTAGTGTTTTATAATCTAAATGGGATAACTTGATACTGTAAAATTCGAGACAATGATGAGAGTAATGAGATCTCATTGACTCGTGTACATAACATTTTATAGAATAATAAATAACGATGTTTTTTACTAACATAGTATCTAATGTTAGTTACATGAATGTGCTTAATCAACCATACCCATGCCTATTCAAGATATATGCATATACATGCATACATACATGCATGTGTGTACACGCACATGCAATATTACAAATGAAAACACTACTCCTCTTCATTGTTATCAATATAACCATGTTGCATTTAATATGTGTATTCATATGCTTGTGGGTTGATGGTTGTAGTTAATTTCAATGCACATTAGCTTGGAGATGAACTTTGCAAATGCATCTTGGAGTATTTTGACTTGAATGGTTTTAATTACATCTTGATATATGTGGCAAAAAAAATCAAAGGTATTATTGTAGGTGGCATTCCCTACACTTTGTACAGAGTAGATGATGCAATCCCAAGGTGTTGCATATGGTTACACATCACACTATGAAATAAATCTAAACTTGCAATTCCTATTAAATAAATCTAAACTTGCAATTCAATTAAAGAACACACATTAACTATAAGCATTGAACAATGCCAAGGAATTCCAAGCCAAGGATTCCAACAAATTAGTGATAGTATTGTAGGTATAAACTACAATTCTACCCTCATATATGTGCATTTAATCAATATTTGAACTCTATGAGCCTTGCTAAAGCAGAATTGGAAAAATATATAGTTTTGCGGAAGAAATCCAGCACTACAAGATAAGGGAAAATGAACTTTGGCATGTTGAGTTGAAAGGGAAACTCATGCAAGGCCAAAAGGTACCCAAGGAGAAGGGTAAAGAAAAATTTTCATCACCTCATTTAGTAATTCTTTCACTTTTAGAACTAAAACCTCCATAAATGTGGGAGGTATGATCCAAAATGTATCATTATATAATTTGTCATCTATATTGGTACTTTTAGGGTGAAAAAAACTTAAGGAATTGGCTTTCAGGGGCCAATTTTAGGGACATGTCCCACTTTGGTGATTTGGGGTCTAGAAACATTCAAAACCGGTTTGAGACATCAAATGACAATTTGGGGTCAAAACTTTGCAAGATTAGCTTTTAGCCCCTCGGGATGTTATTTACACATCAAAATTTCAAACAATGTCAAAATCACCTCAATCAAAGTTCATATGCATTAGTTATGTTTCTCGCGAGTTGACCTAGATCCTATTGACCACTATGGTATCAAGTGCATGCCATGTCAGTCCCCATTACTCACACATTTGGGACTAGTAACATGTGGACTTTCAAGAAGATTCTAGAGGGTCCAAAACCATAACAATAATCGAGAGATGAGGAATGTAAAAACTCCAACCATGAACTTAGATGACTATCATGCTATGTTAAATACTAGGCTACTAGGAAAGGAAGGGGTTCCATTATTTTGGTATTGTTATTGTTCCATTGTTGAAAAACTCATTTAGAAATGAGATATTGAATCATAACAAAAAAGGTAGAGGATTCTTTAGTAGCCATTTAGACCACAATGTGTATGTAAAATATATAGCTAATAATCTTTTCTTTGTATTTGCATTTCATAATTAAGAAAAAAAGAGCATCGTATAAGCCTGGCCTTCTTATTAGGTTTACTCTACTCTTTGATATGTGTGAATAGTATGTTTATTTACTTGTTTCTTTATTTTGATCACTACATTAATAATATTAAATCTAATATCAAATATTAAATTGCTAATAATAAAAGATTTCATAATATTGTAAACTCTAGGCTATCTACACTAGTTGTTTCACTAAAATATCACGTCATAAAAACTCACCCTCTAAAACTAGAAATAATACATCAATGCACATAATAATTCTAAAAGGACCAATTTGACATAAATTATGAAAAGTGTTCTCGTGGATATTTGTGAATATGATATCTGGACTAGGAATTTGCCATTTTAAAATAAGAAAACAATTACAGTAATGCTAATGGGATGTCCTATTTAATAATTCATGCCAAAAAATTCATAAATCAACGCTTAAGAAAAAAGAAAAGAAAAAATCAACTCTTCTTAAGGCCAAATAATGCATGTGGATTAAATATTATGACTTTATCCAAACATACATAGAATAATGTTGCACGCTGCATGTACTGCCTCCAAAAAACTTTACTTGTTAGTGTCTACACAGTTTATATAAATAATATTCTCCGTGACACTTCCAGTCATTCGAAAAGAATGTAGATATGTACTTCCCATGATCTTTATAATATTTAAAAAAGTAAAAACATCTCAATGTTTCTTATATTTTCAAAAATATGACTTAAAAATTTAAAAATTACTACATACAAATTTCTATAAAATTATATTAAAAGATTAAAAAATGTTAATAAATGTAAAATTATTCAAATTAAAGATTAAAATATTAATAAATGTACATTGAAATTAAAAATTAAAAAAATATTAAGAAATGTAAAATTATTGAAATTTTAATAAGTGTAAAAAGTTGACATTTAAAATTTAAATTTTACCCCATTTGAAAACAATACAATATTAGATTTAACATATATTATAATACAATATTACATTATATTATGCATTACATTATATTAGTTTTTTTTGTGGTCTTGTCTTTCTCATTAATTTAAGGTTTCTAAATATGCGAAGGCTGCAATAACACTATCGTTATTGACCTACGAAAAGTTAAAAAACCTATTTCTTTTGTTTTTAAAAATTACTTTTTTAATAGTTATGTTGAACATTTAAATTGATATAAATTTTTCAAGTCAACACAAAACTAATATGAAAGTCATTGCTAACTCATTGCTATATACCACCTTCAAGTAAGGCCAAATAATGCATGTGGCTTAAATATTATGACTTTATCTAAACATGCATAGAAAAACTCATTTTAATAATAATTTCTTCCATTTTATGTTCACCAAGACATTCATATGAAAGTCCATACATTTTGTGCCAAACAAACTACTAATTCACTTTTGGCCTAAACGGAAAATCCGAAAGTTTCGTTGGGTTCATACTTTTAACTCCATTAAGAAAAAAAAGCGAAAATTCACTCGTATTCATAGCTTAAGTTTTTAACCTAGTGAGAAAAAATGTGAAAAATTGCGTGTTAATAATTTGAAAGATAGCGAACATGGACGGCTAGCAAATGACCACAATGTATATTTGTTCATATATGCATCTACCAATATATGAGGAGAAAATGCAAAATTTCATTATTCTATATTTCTCTTTTAAACCAAGAAAAAGCTGCGTTTGAAAAAAAATAGAATGAACATCATGACAACTCGCTATCAGGATGGAATCCGTTACAGGGAAATTTGCATCTTTTTTCAAACCGTCAATATTTTTTTGTTGAAATTGGGGAAACAAGCATTAAAGTTTTCAAACATGTAAAGGAGTCTAGAGCATTAACATGAGAATGATACAATGAATATTACACTAAAAAACAATGAGATAATTCGCATGTGAACCATAAATTACAGAGCACTATGGGTTTTGGGCTAACTTCAAATGGGAAAAAATACCAATGATATAAAACGAAATAAGAACACACTAGCAGTTGAATGTATATAACCAACAATACAATAAACTATATCTATGAATAAGAGCTTACCCGTGAGAAAACGACGATCTTCTAAATTCCAGTTGATAAAACAATGCTCTAAAATTACCTTGTATTTGAACTCGTTGTGCACAAAATACTCCAGAATTCAAACTCGCAGTGCACAAGCTTTGAAATTACCTTGTATTTGAACTCGTTGTGCACAAAATACTCCAGAATTCAAACTCGCGGTGCACAAGCTCTGAAATTACCTTGTATTCGAACTCGTTGTGCACAAAATACTCCAGAATTTAAACTCGCGGTGCACAAACTCTAAAATTACCTTATATTCGAACTCGTTGTGCACAAAATACTCCAGAATTCAAACTCGCGGTGCACAAGCTTTGAAATTACCTTGTATTCGAACTCGTTGTGCACAAAATACTCCAGAATTCAAACTCGCGATGCACAAGCTTTGAAATTACATTGTATTTGAACTCGTTGTGCACAAAATACTCCAGAATTCAAACTCGCGGTGCACAAAATACGTATTCTAGCTTTCTCAAGACATTTGTGGGCTCAATTGGTGGTAGGTTAAGGCATTAAGTTAAGCATTTAAGTTGCTCATTTATTCAGCCACCTAAGATCAGATTTGAGCCTAGATTTTGTGGATTTCTCATTGTGAGAACAATCGAAAACCATGAACGAAGACGATGAGTGACATGCTCGGTGACGACGAGTGACATGTCGCGGTGATCAGTGATTAAGAGGTGAGTGGACAAGTCTTGAAAGATAAAATGACAAGTTTGGTGAAATGACGGGTTTTAAACCACACTGAAATGAAACACTGGCTACACAGGTTCCAAGTTTTATCATGCATAATCCGCATGGAATGGGCATACATTTCACTTCAATTAATACACCATGCAGCGGCCTTCCAATGATTGGGCTGGTGCATGGTGGATAGCGTTCACCCTGAAATCACTAAAATGAGTAAATGTTGTCAAATGATTAGACAATGTTTGCACTAAAATGAGTAAATGTCGCCAGATGATTAGACACTGTTGGCACAATGAGTAAATGTTGCCAAATGATTAGAGAGTGTTGGCACCAAAAATGAGTAAATGTTGCCAAATGATTAGACGGTGGCCAGATAATTAGAATAATGGTTGGGAATGGCAGTAAAATGAGTAAATATTGCCAAATGATTAGACAGTGGCCCCATATTCATAATAATGGTTGGGAATGGATCCTTCTTCAGGGCACAAATCTAATAAAAATCCAGTAAATGTTTCCAAGCATAGGTCACAAGTCTAATTGGAATTCTGTAAATATTTCAGAGATAAGCAGAGATCTACCATGATTCAAATTCTATGTGCGTAGGACAATTCCTGTAACTGTTTTGCCCAAACACCCAAATTCTGAATCAACCTAACTCTTCAAACATCTGAGCAGCACTCGGATTATGTGTAGGCCCTGATTCCGACCACTTACGTGTAGCTCACTAGAAGGTTAAGACGGCTGCATAATGGCTGTTGGAGCAGTCCAACCAATTTAGACTGTAATTTGAAATGTAATTTATATTTCATTGAGAAATACTTCTGGTTCTGTTTTAATTTCCCAACTGGGTATACTGGAATAAAAATGGGCGTTTTGCATAGGCGAGAAGAAGACAATGATGAGGATAGTATTATTTGTTCGGCCAATTTGTACTCAAATTCAAGCTAATGCCAAGAGTTTATCTGCGCAAGATTGCGGAAGATCGACTTGTAAAGAGTCCATTTTGGAGAAGGCGTTCCAGATCCAAATTTTGCATATTACAGACAAGCCTATAGATTCTTGTACATATGTTCATCTCTTGCAGGATTGCATTCGCAGGAAAGCCTTTGCAGATGGGAAACGAATCCATGCCCACATGCACGTCAATGAAAAGGGATCCATTTTCGCCGCAGAGAGATATTTGCAGAACACGCTTATCAATATGTATGTAGAGTGCAGAAGTATGAAGGATGCTCGCAGAGTTTTTGACCAAATGCCGGATCGCAATGTGGTTTCTTGGACCGCCATGATTGCTGGTTATGCGAAGAAGGGCTTCCCTGAGGAGGCATTGAGTTTGTTTCGGCAAATGCAAGAAGCTGGGGTTGAACCCAATCAGTTTACATTTGCTAGTGTTCTTCCCGCATGCGCAGACTTGGTATCTCTAGAACTGGGGGTGGAGATTCATCAAGAAATGATAATGAGAGGTGGCTTTCAGTCAAATGTTATTGTAATGACTGCCCTTGTGGATATGTATGCGAAATGCGGGAGAATTGAGATTGCACGCGAAGTGTTTGACAAAATGCCTCAACGAAATTTGGTTTCATGGAATGCTATGCTTTCGGGATTTTTGCAGAACGGGTTTGTTGAGGAGGGAATGGATTTGTTTGAAGAAATGCCTCAAAGGACTGTTGTGTCATGGACTGCAGTGATTGCAGGATTGGCGCAGAATGGGCATGGTTTGGAAGCCCTGAGACTTTTTCAGCAAATGCAATTGGATGGCGTGAGGCCGGACTCTAAAACCTTGGCTGGTGTCCTTCCGGCGTGTGCGAATTTGGGAACTTTGGAACAGGGAAAAGAGATTCATGAAAGAATAATCCGAGATGGATTCCAGTCTGATGTCATTGCAGTGAATGCTTTGATAGACATGTATGCAAAATGTGGGAGCATACAGAAGGCACGTGCATTGTTTGATAAAATGACTAGTCCAGATGCGGTGTCATGGAACGCAATGATTGCGGGATATGCCATGCATGGCGGTGGCAAAGAAGCCCTCAAGCTCTTCGAACAAATGAGAATTTCTGGTATAAAGCCGAACCATGTTTCTTTTGTTAGTGTTCTGTCTGCTTGCAGCCATGCTGGTCTAGTGGATGAAGGCTACAGACACTTCAATAGCATGGATGAATGCTATCATATTGCACCTTTAAGGGAACACTATTTATGCATGGTTGACATTCTTGGCCGTTCTGGGTACCTAGATGAAGCTCGAGACTTCATCAACAAAATGCCAATAAAGCCTGATCCTGTTGTATGGATTTGTTTGCTTGGTGCCTGTAAAACACATAACAACATAGAGTTAGGGGAATGTGTGGCGGAACACCTTTTTGAATTGGATCCACACAATGCTGCACCTTATGTGCTTCTCTCAAATATTTATGCCAGGGCTGGCAGGTGGTGTGACATTGAGAAGTTGCGGAAAATGATGAAAGACAGATGCATAAAAAAGACACCTGGATATAGCTGGATTGAGATCAATAAACAGGTGCATGCTTTTCTTGTGGGAGACAGAACACATCCACAAACACAGAAAATATATGAAGAGTTGTATAGATTGTCTCACGAGATGAAGGCACAAGGGTATGTTCCTGATACACAGTTTGTGTTGAATGATGTCAAGGATGAGGAGAAAGAACAAATTCTTTGCCACCATAGTGAGAAGTTAGCAATTGCATTTGGGTTAATAAACACATCCCCTGGAACAACTCTTCGAGTTGTCAAGAACCTTCGAGTTTGCGGTGACTGCCACTCTGCAACCAAGTTCATTTCCAAGATCGTTGGGCGAAAAATTGTTGTGAGGGATGCCACCCGATACCATCATTTCAAAGATGGACATTGTTCTTGTGGGGATTATTGGTAATGCTAAGTGAAGCATGCTATAAACATAGGATTGCATTATAACAAGCTGACACATAGTTGTCAATTTTGCATCGGTAGCAAGGGAGTATTACAAATCACCATTCTAGTGCCACTAAATCCATGAAATACTCTCTGGACTGTTATAAACATAACTTGAAATCGGATTTTTTTTTCTAAATCTGAATGAAGCTCCCACAGAAATACGGAATTTGGAAACAAACGCGAGATCTGAAACTAATAAGGGGTTAACAACAGGAAAAATAACAATAACAACAGTAAGTTCAGCACCAACAGCAGTAGTTTAGTAATCACAGTGGAAATTCCAGCAATATTCAGCAGTACAATTGATAATTGATTTTAGAGTACCAACAACAGAAAAGTCCAGAAGCGGTTATGGTTACTAGTAACAGCACTTGAATACTCAAAACCCACAGTTCATAAAGACTGAAACTTTCCTGAGATGGTATGGATATCAAGTCATGGATACCAAGACAGGTCAAATCCAAGGGCAGTATGGATGCTGCTGATGGCCAAAATAGTCTCTCACAGATTATTTGCAATAACACACTTCCCAAAAGGCTCTATTCTAATGCCTAGACGCGTTTTTATAATGAAATTTCCCACTTTTTGCTTCTTTACCTCTCTCAAGTGGATAATTAGACTTTTTTCATCAAAAACACAAAGTACCACTGACTGACATAATCAGATTGATTGACATAATTAGACCCACCGATTCACTGTGTTCTTTCCTTCCCACCTTTTCGTTAATTAGACTGACTCACTTTTTTTGGTTAACTCCCATAATTGGACCGACAGATTCTCTGACCGCTTTTTCTTTTGTGTATGCGTACCAATAACTAGTGCTGAAGCTGATTATCCTGGAGTATTGTAAGTCCCTCCTCTTTGAATTGCTTTGCCCTAAAGCAATTTTAATGTTGCATGCAACACTTCAGGGCCTTCCCATGTAGCATCTTACAAGGATAGATGCTTCTTTGTGTGTACTTGCTCGTGTTGTTCTTGGTGTTTGAATGCAAAAGTTGAGAAGTGGGCCTATATCCTGCTTTACATCATCCTTATCTTGTTCTTGGGTTTGAATTTTGAATAGCACAATGTGAAGTATAGCTTCATGTTCTTCATGATTTGTGCTCATAGTATACATGTCTCTTCGTGTTTTAGAATATTCCCATTGCCCACCTCATCCAACTCATAAGTATTGCTCTGGTTCTGGTAATCGAGTATTTGAGGATCCCCAACTTGTACGTCTCCACCTTTTCAGGTGAAGTTCAGAATTGATAAAAGCAATGGTAGTGTCTATCAGGGTTTGTTATCTGCACTGCTTGAGATCTCTTCCCAGAATAGGTTCCATTAACAACTCTAGAAACCTTGCCATTCTTGTCAAACTGTATCTCTGAATATTTTCCCAATTGACTTGAGCTATCAACCTGAACTATCTTTCTATTGCAGAATACCTCTAAAAGTGTGTTTGATTCAAAAAGTCGCTGCAAAATTGTTCTATTACCTTAAATCAATTTTTTTCTTACATAATCATCAACCCGCATCACTTCTGTGATAGCAGAATGCCTTAGAAAATCCAACCAGTGATCATCAAAGCATATATGGCGTATAAATAAGCGTGTTTTGTCATGAATAACTGGTTATTCTCTGAAATCTAGTGGTGAGCATTTTTGTTGCTGGAAGGAATCAAGTCCTTTGAATCTGTAACAACGCAATAACTTGTCAACATGTCGTATTGTAGATATTTTTTCAGCATTTAATGTATGATTGTGCTTTTCATAAGATCTCCTAGCTTGAACATATAATTATATGCTTTGCAAGAAGACTGTCCCAAGCATATCAACATCCAACCTGTTAGCCCTTATTTTGCACAAGGGTAGTGCCAGTGAATTTCTTCATTACCCCTTGTGATTTTTTGGACAGTTGGGGTACTTATTTGGTTTCATGGATTATGATGAGGTAGAGGGTTTAATGATAGATCATATGATGTAGCAGGGTTCCTCCTGGGCATTTGGTTTCATCTTGATTTTTGGTCATCTTCACAGTTCCCGAGGCAGTTCACATTTCCCAAGGCATCTTCACATATCTCAAGGCAGTTCACAGTTCCCAAGGCATTGGTCAAAACAGTTTTGAGCTATTCTTCATGTACCA